>VDFB02027737.1:0-19738 GCA_007258455.2 Sequoia sempervirens | reverse complement strand
AGGCAATCAGGTACACCAGGTAAGAACACATGTGGAACCTATGAGCCTTTGTTGGTTGAGTGTATCACTAATTAGAGTGGCCCAGTCATAATGTTCCCTCTTGCTGATGATTTTTGCAATGGCATAATACATCCACGACTGAAATTGATTGTCGACCTCTTGTCCAGTGATTCTGCTGAGTAAAGTGATTAACACTGCATACTCATCTTTGCATTCTCCTCATCCAACCAACTTAGGCAAGTTAGCCTTTTTCACTTTCAGCCATTTTTCTGCCATTATTCCTTTGCATTTGTCCTTGGCTGCTTCAAATGCCTTGTCGCATTTTGTCATTGATATGACCCTGCTGGTAGGGCATGGTGGAATATCAAAACGATTTTCTATATCCTTGGGCTTTAGACTACATATTATCCTCCCATCAACTGATCTGATTTCTCTCGTGGTAGGATTCTAATGCTTAATACAAGTAATTACAAGCATAGTTGGAAAACTCGCCCCAACAAAAAACTCGCCAAGGGAAAAATTGGAGAGTTTTTTAAAACTCGCCAAAAACTCGGAAAAAACTCGGGAAATGAAAAAATTGCTTAAATTTCATTAAAAACACTTTTTTTTTGCAAAATTCAATGACAAGATGAATCCAATGAATCCATAAATGAGTACAAAAGTGTTTTCTATTAATTTTGATTGACTTTAATGTAAATTGATTACAAAATCGCATTCTCATGCGGAATCCCGATGGCTAAAAGCCTAAAAGTCTGATACATGAAAACAGTAAAACTAGAACTAGAAGCAAATACTAAACAACAACTAAATACAACATGCTAGGCTTTCCTCTTCCCTAGTCTAGCAACAGCTAGGGAAGAAGGGGTGGGTCCTCTAGTCCTGCCACGTGTGCGTGGTGCTAGTGGTGGCGGCTGCGGTGCTACTGCTGCTGGCTCTGGCTCTGGCTTTGGCTGGATCTCATCCAACCCTACATCTCCTACTCCTGATGCACCCACATCCTCCATTGCCTCTCTCTCAAAGTCAAGGATTTCATCTACGCTAAACAATGGAGGCTGCTCCTCTCGCCCTGTCCAATCACTATAAGGATCTATCTCATCTAAGTCAATAGGATCCTGTGATTTTTCTTCAACTCTCTTTATGCGCAACCTAAGGTTGTATTGCACAAAGACCAAGTCATTGAGGCGCTTTTGTGTTAACTTGTTCCTCTTTTTCGTGTGAATGGACTCGAACAAGCTCCAATTGCGCTCACAATTGGATGCACTACAAGGCTGACATAGAATGCGGAGGGCAATTTTTTGTAGATTTGGGGTTTTTCCACCCCAATTTTTCCACCAAACATCTGCAAAAAAAAAAAGAAAATTGAAGAGTTAGAAAACAAAGTCAAAGACTCAAAAGTCAAAAGTCAAAACACATTTTATCAAATTCTAAGATGCATGTGAAATAAACTTAAAATTTAAAGACTCCGAATTTTATACCTGGTGGCAGAGTGGTTCTTCCTCTAACAGCTAGCTCCGAAGAAAAGAGATTACCAATTGCCTCCCTATATATATCCATCTCCTTGACGATGAGGTCTCTCACTGCAACCTCGGATTCCATCCTCTGAATGCATGTTGTGAGCCCCTCCCTAACCTCTCCATTAGGATCATAGAAGCTCTCTGAAAAGATATAAGAAGGGTTGAGGAAGTACCCTACTGCATGGATGGGTTGGTGGAGTTGATTGTTCCACCTCCTATCAACAATCTCCCATATGGGATCAAATTTGAGGCTGTCCCCCATGTAATAACTTTTGATGGCCTCCTTGGCCCTATCCATGGCCTCATAAATGTATCCCATTGGGTTTTCATCCCCATCTACCACGCGGAGGACTCTAACCAAGGGCTCTGACACCTAGATTAAAAATACAAAAAGATCAAAGTTAGAAATTTATAATGAAAGGCTTAAAGTTAAATTAAAAAATATATATTTATATTCAACTTGAGATTAAAATTAAAATCAAAGTTTTGAAGTTACCCTCATGATCTCTGTAGCTTTTTGTGCAAACAAGGGGTCGAAGACTATTGCAGAAATTCTATCTCCTTCGACCTTCTTTGAATATGAGGAGTCATTCCATGCTTGACTCACGAACATTTGTTTTAGAGAGCCCAAAGAATCCAAAATGCTTTGCAACGTTAGGAAAATTGTTGCAAACCTTGTGGCACCCGATCTCACCAACTCCTTCCCTTGCGTATGCTCTCTCATCAAATTAAGAACCCAAGGGTGATTGTAGATATATTTTGTGATGCTCCTTGCATCATCTACAATCGGTGCCACCCAAACAAGTTTGCCTATGTCCTCCAAAAGAAGGTCAAGGCAATGAGCCGCACAAGGTGACCAAAAGAGTGATGGATGTCTACTCTCAAGCATCCTTCCAGCTGCCACATACGCTGCTGCATTATCTGTGATGACTTGCACCACATTAGCAATCCCCACCTCCATCACAACTTCCTCCAACAACGTACACAATGTATCTGCAGTTTTTATCCTGTTGGAAGCATCCACCGACTTCCAAAACACAACTTCACCTTTGGAAGCAACCAAAAAATTAAGGATGGTGCGGTTTCTCCCATCCGTCCACCCATCAGAAAGAATTGAGCAGCCAAATTTCTTCCATTTAGTTTTTTGCTCTTCCACCACATGCATTGCCCTTTCGGTTGCATTTGTGAGCAAACTGCAAGTACAAAGTAAAATAATTAAATAAGTACAAAATTGTAAGTTTTAAACAAAAAATAGCTTGAATTCAACATAAATAATAAAGTAATTTAAATTTTAAATTAAAGAACATAAAATTTAAGTTGACTTGTCACTTACCTCCCACTCAAATCTTTGCGAGAAGGTGGCTTGAAGCCTTTTCCCGCAACTGTCAATGAAGTGACCATATTGTGCCAATAGGGACTACTCGCCACATTGAATGGTATGTTATTGAAATACCAAAAATCAGCACATGCCATTTTGGCATGTTCATGCACCTCCTTGTTCCACCCTGTAGCCTCCAATGATCCCTGTGCTCCTGGTGTGTTTCTTGGCACAAAAAAACTTTGTGGGTTGCGTGAAGATGAAGGTGGTGGTGGCATTGGCACTCTAGTCGAACTAGAGGACAAGGGGGGCCTAGCCGATGTGGCTGTGGAGGATGTGCCATGAATGCGAATCCGTGGACCATGAAGAGAGCCCACAATGCCAATAATATCTGCATCCTCATCTGACTCTATCTCCATGTGCTCGACCCCGTGCTCCTGAGTCCCATGGGCATGCGCATGTCCACTAGCACTGGCTATGGATGCTGCTATGGCTTTTTTAGCCCTCTCCCTTTGCATTTTTTTTTCCTCAGCAAGTGAAAGTAGGGCAAGCATCTCTCTTCTAATCTCTTCTTTGGGCTTCTCACAAACCTTGGAATCACGTTGAGGAATGCTTGCTAGATGGTATTTGAGGCGATTTATGCCTCCATGATATGTTTTTTTGCATTCACCGCAAACAACTGTTCCAGGCATTGGCCCTCTGACACCATATTTCCATGTAGGGTCTCTAGCCCCTGCAGGACGAGTGCCTGGAACCCATGATGATGGTGTGCGAGGGGTGGAACTTGATGGGGCGGGGGTGGAACCTGATGCTGAGCCTGAACCAGAGCCAGAAGCCATTATAGTGTGTAATGTGTATTCACTGATCAATGATCAATCTACACATTCAAAAATATGTACAACATATTAGTTTTTTAATACAAAAAAATTTAAAAAACAACCTAAAATCATTAAAACTTCAAAAATCTAGAGCTAAATTTGATTTAAATTGATACAAATGTGTTTAAATGAATTATCAATTAACATTATTAACTAATCTTATCATTCTACACAAAAAAATGAACCTAGGTCTGAAAATTTCAAAAAACAGTGAAAAAAATCAGCAAAAATCAACAAAAGATTGTGATGAATCTTGTTTTTTGGATTCTAAATGCAAAAAATTGTTTCTTTGTGCTCTATCATGTCTTTTTTTCAATTTGGAATGAGTATTTTGCAAGAAGAATGAAAGAAAATAATTAATCAAAAACAAAAACCCTACCTGTGAATCGAATTTCCCTTCAAAATCCACACAAAATGGCGTTTGAATCCGCTCTCCTCGATGGAAAATCGTTGGAAATGATATCTCCTTGCTTGGGGAGGGGTGGGGGTTTAGCTCCTCACACAAAGTATCAAGTGATTTTGAAATGAAATGAACATAATAAAAGACGTCTTGAAGCCTTTAACATTGCGCAGGCGAGTTTTTTCATCGGACTCGCGAGTTTTTGGCGAGTACTCGCCATTAAAAACTCGTTTTTCAGGTTTGGCGAGTTAACTCTGCAAAAACTCGTTTTTAAAAAAAACTCGCGAGTTTTTTAAGACTCGCCGAGTTCTTTGCGAGTATGCCAACTATGATTACAAGTTCTACACTCTGTAATGGATGGGGATGGACACAGCTTGAAGCAACCTGGACTCTTCTATGTTCTACAACATGATCTGATTTATGCTCTCCAACTCTTCTAGATCAACCACTGGGCTTACTTGATGCAAGTTCGTGTCAGTCGTTTTCAGGTAATCATGGTACAAGGTTGTCTTGGTCTTGTATTGTATCTGAGAGTACTGCATCCTGAATAACTTAAAGATTGACTGCACACTTGACCCTGTTTTGACAATTTTCAAAAACCCTTGAAAATAGCGCCTTGCCGAGAATTATTTGTTTGGAAAAAGTTTGGCACATAGGTTTTGTTCGTGCTTCAATGTTGAACAAACCCAGTTCCTCAGAATTTTGATTCTAAAACTTTTTTGGAAAAACCCCCAAAAATAGGGGCAGCAAGTTTGTTGATTCTGGAAAATCTGACGAGATGGGTTTCACTGAAAAATTATTCTGAATCTACCTAGTTGATCAGATCTGTGGTAGCTTGCTGATTTGTGTGACATGCAAGAATACCTAAGACAAGAAAAGAGGAAGTAGACAGAAGATGGATTGGAAGTTTTTAATCTGACTCCCTGAGAAAATCTGTCTTTGAATCTAGCCTCTGATTACAAAAACGTTGGTGAGATCCAAAAATGGTGTCCTTGAGAGCTTATTGTTGTTCTTGATCATCAACCTTCAAAGAAATAATGAAGAGGGACGCCTAGATCTTCTTTATATGGACTCAAGCCTGAATCCTTGAAGTTTGGGAGCCTAACTCATGATCTAAAGCTAATTTGGCTTGATCTGGAGTTCAAAAGATAGGTATCCATTGATTGTGGGGTGAATTGGCCAAGTTTGCCTCGAAAATATCTCAATTGGTCAACAAAACATGCCTTTGACCTTTTTGGGCGTTCCCTTTGAGGTTGTCCTCTTTTCATCATTTTTTATGTTGAATGATCTATGTTTGATCCCTGCTCCAGATTGATCAGACGATGTTGAGCAGTTGCTGGTACATTTACTGTCGAGCTAGATCTGAGCTAAAGAGAAGTGCCTGGGAGTTATTAAGCCAGAAAGTTGAGTTTGTGGCCCTAAAAGGAAGGGCGCCTTTCTCAAGAAAGGGCGCTTTCTTCCTTGCCTTAGTCATTTTCAATGTTTGTTCTTTCAATCTCTTTATCCTAACCTCCTGTGCTTTGATTTGGAATCTCCATTGATCAGAGAGTCGGATGGTCTTGTTTGATATCTCATCAGGTAACCAGCTCTAGTCCTCAAAAGATGACTGGAGTTTGAATTCACAGAAGTTAGTTAAAGGTTCCTTAATTCAAGGGCGCCCTTCACTGAAAAGGGTGCTTTTGCTTTCTTGCACAGTGATTTTCATCCTGAAAGATGCTCCAATTTGATATTGATTATCTGGTGATTAACTTGTCAAATGTTCTTGCTTGCAGTTACGTTGTCGAGATTGACCCAGATTGAAAAAACTGTCTTGGGAGGCCTGTAATGTCCCCTTTTCCGGCATGATCATGTTTAATGGTGGTTAGCCTATTACTCAGACTCTCGTAGGCTAACAGGTTGGGTTAGAGGGTCAGTAACCTTATTTGGTAGGTTTTGTCATTTTTGTCCTTGGAGTTCAATGATTGGCTCACAGCATGCCTTGGCAGTTCAGGATTTGACAGCTTCTGACGACACGTCAATACATTGAGTTATGAGTGAGATATTAATATTTTAGTGTATTAAAGTGTTTTACTTTATTTGACGGAATATTATAAAGTCAACTTGATTTTATAATAAAGTAATCACTTAAATTTATTTAAGTGAAATATTAAACACTTTATCAAAAGGGGCGCCATTTATTTATTCACTTGACTATTGAAAAAGTAATAAAAATACATTTAAATGTATTTTAATGAGAAAGTGGCGTCATTTCCTTGGGATGCGTGCCTTTTGCCTTTATATGCAAACAAAGGAGAAATCAAACTCATTATTGATTATTGATTATTTGATATTTCCTCTTGGCTTTGCTGAGCGTGGGTTTTCTCTGAGACAAGGGTTTCAGGAATTTTATCTCTGGAGAATGATAACTCTTCACAGATCTGTAATTGTGAGACTGTGAAAGATCAGTTGAACGATTGCTACAACAGGGGCTTCAATTCAGAAGTTCTATAGTGCTTCAATGAGAATTTTTGAGCAGTATTCAGTAGTTTCTTCAATAAAAGGCAGGACGAGTTGAGAGATTGGCTTCTTTCTTCATCAGGAGGTCTGATCAGCTTCTTGGCCGTACTTCTTGGTTGAGGACGTGATTTTCCTTTGTTCTGTGTAACTCTTCAGGCAAGTGCGTGGGAGTTTTGGAGAAGAAACGCCTTCTTCTTTGAGGGTTTTGCATATTCTTCTTTGGCGCCTAGCTTGTTCCCTTCATCTGCTTCAGTTTTAGGCTGGAGGTTGCATTCTATTGCATCCTACGCTTGAAATTGTCAGTTTCATCATTCTTGGCTAGCAATATGGAATAAATTCTTATTTAAATAATCTGGAGCATTTCGGGTATGTTTGTAACTTGTAATCTCTTTGTTTCAGTTATTTAATATCTTTTGCACTTCCATTTGGTAAATTAAAGCTCAATTCTGAGTTTTATGAGCTTTTGTATGATGTGCCACTTCTACTTCTCTCTAGAAACTTTCTTAAAAAACTCAAAAGAACACAAAAAGATAATTAAAACAACAGGGGTTTGAAGAGGAGCCAGTTGGGCTCATCACAAGGCCTTCTAACATCTGACAACATTTGGAGGTTCAAAAAGGAGGGCATCTTTCCTTGGAAAGGGCGCCTTTTCCACCTTGATCATCATTTCAACAGCCATTTCTGATGTCTTCGTCAACTGCCTCTTTTCACTCTGCTAACAGCTGTCGTGATTACTTCGTCAGATGATCTTGATGATTGTTTCATTGTTGAGCCAATAGGAGAATGTCGAGGACGACTGCCTTAGATGATTCAACAGGTTGTCTTTGACCCTTGAGAATCTAGGGCGCCCCTCTCTGAAAAAGGCTCTTTTTGCATCATGAACTGATTTCTCCTTCATAGCGTTTCCAAAGTTAGTCAAATTTTGACCTTTTTTAGTTTCAAAAATCTCCTCCGTCAAAGATCACCATTTTGGACCTTTTTTGCCATGGTTGCATCATTGAAGCTTTTGAAGCTTAGCTTTTAGCACCTGGTACTGGCCAATCTGCCATTAATGGCTGTGGAGCTCCTATCTTTGTTCCTAAAAAATAGAAATAGACCCACCAGAGTGAAATGTGTCTTTTGACGATTCTGACTTGATCGGTGTGATCGTGAAGTCTTTTAATCCTATCAAAATCATTTTCAATCATTTATGGGAAGGTCCTATTTTTGGGGGTTTCCCTGAAAATAGGGGCATAAAACCCTAATTTTCCATTTTTTAGAATTTTGCACGTGTTCCTTGACAGAAACCCACAAAGCCCCTATGTTTGGTTTGACCTAAAACAGACTTTGGATGGCATTTTAACATGATTTAGCTCAATTTATACAGAATGACAAAAAAATTAATTTTGGGTACAACAAACATCTAGTGATTGTCGATCTTCCTCGAAGCCTAGAAAAACTCAACTACGCATTGGAAAATCTATAATTAAGGCTTGTATGTGAGAAATCAAATCATTGTTGTTTGAAATTATTGTAGGTTTTTGTTCTTTGTAGGAGAAATAATGGAAGTAGAAGGCAAGATTGCCCACTTGCTATATTTGTTTGTTAGTAATAAAGGAGGCTAGTGAAGGCGAATTGCCACTACCAAAGAGATTGGTTTGTCCACCTGTTGTGACCTTTTTCACACATCGCCCCATTGCAAATGGGGACCCCCTAATTTTCGCTTCGTTTTGAACTTTTGGCTTGATTTTGGTTTGTTTTTGCTGTTGTCTCTCTCGCTTTGTCTATCTGGGGATGTACCCGTCTTTGAACGTAAATTGGGTTTTTGGCCAAGTCTTTAAAATTAGGGTTTGATTCCTTCATGCCAATTTGAATTCAACAAGGTGAATAAATTGAAATATGAGACTAACGTTGTTGTCAGTGTGCTTCCAGCAAGCTCTCAGCTAAGTTTCATCGGATTCTGGCAACTTACTAATTTTAGTAAGTGTGCAATTCAGGGCATTCCTTCAGCATTTTTGAGATTCCGACAATCATACCACATTCGAAGCACATCAAGCTGCTCGCATTCAGAATTTGAGCTGAAACAGGCAACTTTCTATTTTTAGCAGTCCAGCTTCTGGGACAAATTTCAGGGCTTAGACAAAGAATTTTTCTTTGCATGTCTGGATATTCCTTCTGGGTTTTTCGAGACCTTCGCGATGGTATAACATGCAAAATGAGACGACAACTTTCAGAATTCAGTCTTCCGAGGCTATTTTAGGGCTTGCATGTCGGGTTTTCTTTGCATGTCGTGCATATTCTTTATGGGTTTTTCGAGAGCTATGCAGTGATGTGACATGCAAATGGAGATGGTCACTCAGTAAGGAACTTACTATTTTTAGCAGGTGCATCCTGGCAGCCGCTTCCCAGCATTCAGAATCATGAGCTGATTGCAATGCAACAGAAACGAGAACAAACGGAGACCATTTGATATGCATGCAGAACAAATTAGGGTTTCCAGCTTCGGGCCTGAAAAGAGGGGTAAAAAGTCAGAATTTTCGAAAACCGGTGTAAACCACTGCGATCAGCATCCTTCAGGCTATCTGCTGGTAAAATTTCAAGTCAAACGGAGCACTTACTATTTATAGTAAGTCAGTTTGGAAACAGGCTAAAAATAGCAAATCAGTTGCATGCGCCGATGTCAGTGGGAAGGTCACGTGGTGAGGAACACGCCATTCAAATTTCAAGTCAATCGGAGCAGTGGAGCTATCAGAAGCAAGCAGTTGCTATTTATAGTAAATCACCTTCAGAAATGGGCTAAAAATAGCAAGCCAACTAAAATAGCAATGCCAACAGGGTAACAAGGTCGTGAGGATCCAGTGTTTGAAATTTCAAGTCATTCTGAGCTCCAGAGATGCAAAATCGAGAGACTTACTATAAGTAGTAAGGCACAGGGAAGCTGGCAAAGACGAGAAAAATAGCTAAGTCTGGAACTTTATCCTTCACCACATGAAAAATGCGCCCAGCTTGCCTTCAGGTGTTTGAAAAAGTTTCTAAGGCATGAAAATCCACCTGCCACCTCCAAATGTGCCATCCTTGAGGAGTTGCTAAAAAATTTCTAAGTCTGAAAGATATCCTCCTGCCTTGGCAAAATGCGCCCTGCTTGATGAAGAGGCAAGGTCTCATGCTTGAAAATTTCTAAGTGTTGATGTTCATCCTGCTACCTAGCCAAAATGCGCCCAAGAGAAGCTGATGAAGATTGAAAAATATTCTAAGTTAAAAGTTCGTCCTCACCCCCCTAAATGCGCCCATCCTGTAGCTATGTGAAAATGCGCCCACTTCCCACTCAAGTCAAAGAAAGTCAAATGTTTTATCCTCCTCCACTGGCAAAATGCGCCCAAGGAAAGAAAGGGTCAAAGAAGTCAAATGTTTTCATCCTGCATGAGGTGCAAAATGCGCCCAAATAGAGGCATGTGAGGACAAAAATGAGGAAGCCCAAGGGTCACTTGTTGGAGGCGTGGTAAAAGTTTTATCCTTCACACCTTGCTAAATGCGCTCAAGCTGGTCAACAAGTCAACAAATCTTCATCCTTCTTGCATGGGAAAATGCGCCCAAATGGGGCCATGTGAAGACAAGAGTTGAGGGAGTTGAAAATGCCAAGTGAGGGATGAATAAGCTAAGGCGTGGTTAATACTCCCCTCCAAGTGTGATGTGCGCCTAAAGAGTATAGGTTGGTGAGTGATAAGTAAGGCGTTGAAAGTGCTAAGTAATGAAAAATATGGCCTAGGCGTTGAAGTTTAAAAAATATCCCACTACATGTATAAAGTGCGCCAAGGTAAGGTGAGGGTGGAGATGAAAGTGTTGCTAGGCGTGGAAGTGAAATATCTTCCTCAAGGTGCTAAATACGCCCATAGGGACATGAATAAAGATGAAATATCCTAGGCGTTGGAAATAGAGATGAAGTGAAGTATGCTAGGCGTGGCTAGTTATTCCTTCCAAGAGTGAGGTGCGCCTAAGGTAAGGGTGAAGATAAAATACAAGGTGGTGAATAAAATAAAGGATGTGCCAGGCGTTGGGATTAAATATCCTCCATGACATGTGCCTTCAGGAAAATCTTCTAAGTGAGTCGATAAGATTTTCTCGCCAGAGCAAAATGGAAGAAGTCAAATAAAATTTTCTAAGGCAAATTTTCAAAATGCAAGGTGATTTAAAATTTCTCTAAGGCAAAATATTTTCTTCCTTAGAAAATACGCCTGGACATGAAGGTGATGAAGTTTTTCTTGAAGCACGAGCAGGATTGCCAGTGAAGGAGCCCGATAATGCCAGCTGCACAGAGTGGATAAAATATTTTCAAGTCAGAGCAACAGGATTTTCACAGATATGAAGAACGGAATCAAATTTGTTAAAAAATTATTTTTCCAAGGTGCAAAATTCAAGAAAATTAAATGAACCCATTCGTTGTGCACCCATGAGTTTGACACGCTCTGAAGGAAATTTTCTTCTGGGTATTGAAGATTATCGATGAGGAATGGATTTTAAGGTCTTCCACAGCTTGCCGAGGTTTCAGTGATAAAGATTTCAAATGGGCACCAAAGTTGATGAATTTTCCTAAGGAAATTTTGATAAAATTTTCTAAGGCAAATGTGAAGAAAATGTGTTTTCAAGGTGAAATCCTCTGCATAATGCTAACGCTTTAGACAGGAATCTTCTAGAGCATGATGGACATTAATTGCTCATTTATTACTTCACTCTTCATGGTGGCAATTTTTAGGGTTAGGGCTTATGTGGCTCGATCTGAGCCCTCCAACCGATTGTAATTTGAGCCATCCATTGGACTAGGCCAACTATAAAAGGGGCATCCCCCCCCTCATTTGTATCAGATTAGAATAGCAGAGAAGGAATAGAGAGAGATTGATAGAATAGAAGGTAGCATAGTTTGATAGTTTAGCTTAGATTGAAAAGGGAGGAAAGTCTTCCATTTGAATACTTTGTAAGAAGTTGTTGTGAACACTTTCATAATAAAAGAGTTTTCATTGATGGTGATCTCTTCTTTGTTATGAATAGCTAGCGAGGCTTCTTCGTCCTTCCAATTCACGTAGAATCTTGAAGTAGCTTAAAGTAAAGTAGATTTCATTTCATGCAAGTAGTTAGTAATTGTGGAATGTGGTGCTTAATTTGAACAAAACTTCGCTTATCCATACCACTAGCGGGCTCGCTGACGGTGGGTTCGCCTTGCTTGGTCAACTGGAACATTGTGAACTTAACTTCGATTGTGGTTTATATGTTGGCATGCGTCGTTGTGATGGTGTCTTCATGCTGAATCGTGATTTGAATATCTCAAACACTCCTTGGAAGATTACACCAGTTTTGTGGAAGCTGTCTGAAGCAAGGCAAAGCAAAACCTGGTTGAAGTTTGTGAGAATTGATCGCCACGTCCCACTTCTTAAAGTAGATTAGAGCCTTCTTACCCCTACAACCATTTTAAATTCAGTTCATTTCTGATTAGTGTTAAGAAACTTGCACTTACCCGCCAAATCATTCAAACCATGTAAAACCCCTTTAATCCGTTGTCTATTGTCCGCTGCTGAACAATTGTGTAAGTCCCCTTGTGATACCAGCAAAATCACAACGAACCAACTGAGGCTATCCATTGCATAGAAGGAACCTTGGAGTTGAAAGCATGAACTCTCTCGCAATCTTAGCATGTTGAATACTTTGTTCAAGAGAGGATAAAGTATCCGTTGGGAAACTTTATTTTGTGTTGGTGCGGTCACGAAAATCACATCAATAGCAGGTTAGAGTTCAAGAACAATCATTTTATCTCCAAGATGTCTTTTCAAGATCTGACAGAGGGTTTTTCATCGTTCTTCATAGTTTTGAAGATCAGTTGCACAAAAGGACAATTTATTAGAGGTTGCATCAAAAGGCATAATTTTTCCAAGAAAGACAATCGATAACTTCCAATCTTCTTCTTGTATTTTCCCTCTTTTCTTGTCTTAGATCTTCTTGCATGTCGTAGAAAACAAGAAGCTATCATGGATCTGGCCAACTAGGTATGATTAGCACAATTTTCCAGCAAAACCCATCTCTTCAAATTTTCCAAAAACAACAAACTTGCTGCCCCTATTTTTAGGGGTTTTTCCGAAAAAGTCACGGAATCAAAAATCTAACGAACTAGGTTTGTTCAGCATTGAAGCATGAACAATACCCATGTGTTAGATTTTTTCTGGAAAAATACTTCTCGACGGGTGGCTAATTTTAGGGGTTTTCAAAAGTTGACTGAACATATCCATGTTTACAGTCAATGGTCAATTTTTTCAAAATACAGTTCTCTCAAGTTGAAATCAAGACCAAAATGGTCCTACTTCACGACTTCCTAAAAATACTCGACACGGACATGCATCAAGTGAAGCCCGTAGTCAAGATGGATGCCTTGAAAGGCGTTAATGACATTACCGTTCAATGGATAGCCAAATACGAAAGGTAGTCATTTCAAACATAGAGCCGCCACCAATTACTAACACACTACCTTCCACATTCCATGTCAACAAGGCTAAATGACACAGCTGCAAAGAACGAATATCAAAAGCAGTTTGCGAGAAACAAAAAAGTCAACGCCTGGTTAGAAGAACTGTTGACCAATGGAGGTGAGGTGTAAAGCACTCAAGAAGGACGTCCTACCCTCCAAATGGCATTTATGGCACTTAAAGTTGACTTGATTCTTTCTTCCAAGTCAACTCAAAAAGACATTTAATGTGACTGAAGTTAACTTGATGCCCCTTTCCAAGTTAACTCCACGTCCCACAGATCATGCATGTCAGATCCCACTAATTGAGGATGTCTAATTGACTTTCATAATTTGTGGATTTCAGATCTCCACTAAACGTGGATGTCTATTTTGGAGGCACACTTTGTATTAAAGTTCACCTATAGTCTAGTTTCAGTCAACTGAAGTAGTTTTCAGTTGATTCTTTGTTTAGTTTCAATTAATTGAAGTAGATTTCCAGTTAACTAATTGCTCACCTACTTTTAGACATAGGAATAAATCTTGCTGATTGGCAAGAACTGATTGTTAACTCAAGGAGACTTTAGGGTTGCCTACTCCTTTGAGTTCTATAAATAAGAGCCTTGGGCTCATTATTTGTTAACCTTTACTTACTATGCAAAATTGTTGTGCCATTGTTGCCACAAGTTTGAAAGTGATTATTTTTTCACTCTTGGATGGGAGTTAATTGGTTTGATGAGCAATTGTGCATGATTTTGTGTCTTTGCATGTCCCAATTTTTGTAACTCGTTGAAGAGATTTAAAGAAGAAAATTAGAAGGCGCTTGCATTTTGATCCAAAGATTTGAGTCCTTTCAACGTTTTGTGTTAAATAGCTTGTTGTTTCATTTCCCTCCTCAAATAGGCGTTCCTCCCCCTTGGATATTTGTTATCAAAAGTTATCGTGTGATGTTGTTTAATGGATTGACTTTCAACCTATACTTTGGATAGGGGTTCCTCCTCAGCAAGTTTGTTTTCCAAGTCATCGTAATTTGTTGTTTCTAGTAAGCTATTTCCTAGCCTATACCTCGGATAGGGGTTCCTCCTCCTTGGCAAGTCAAAGATCAAACTTACCGTAAAAGAGTGTTTTCTTGTATAAAACCTTATCCCAGCATATATCCGAGAGTTCAGAGCCTCGGCCATATTCTAAGGAGACGGCAGATTCAAGTGATCCAACCAATCCATTCCTGCTCCTATGCCCTCATGCTCTGTTTATCTTGAGGAGATAGGATAGATTAAAAGCTAGTTTAGTCATAGTTAAGATTTGCAGAAACCAGAGAAAAGCTTAGCTACGGTGCATTGTGTTTGTGCACCCTTGTGTCCTTCCATTGAGTACAAAAAGATAGGAACCTTAGTCTACTCTACCCTTTCTTACACATTACATCAGCAAAGAGAGATCTTCCTCTCTATAATCTGAAGGAGCGGTACTATAACACTTGCAATAGCTGGCCGTTTACAATAAGCACTCCAGAGGTGCTAATTTAAACGCCAACACAGTTGCAGATCAAACAGAGGACAAAGGATGGAAGGTCAAAGTTGGGAAATTGAAAAACATTAGAGAAGCTTTTGATCATCACCAAGTTGATTACACTCGGATCATCCACGATAGAGATTAGATCTCTATTCCGGCTTATGGACACCGAGTGTGATCCTAAACGCTGACCCCAAAAAAAGCTTACACAATCTAATCCAAAATAGCTTCAATACTCTATGGATTGTGGAAATCTAATAACATTAATTGAAAAACATCCAAAATGACTAAGTTCCGAGAGTTTGAGTGCCCTGTGTAGCTAGGGGCTCTAAGGATTGAAAGTGCCCGAAGTTGAAATTAGGTTTGCAAGCCTTTCATAAATATTCCTTCCGTGATTCAGCAAGCCTTCAATGAAATCAACTGTGAACTCATCAAATTTTCCAAAATAATCGATATTGCAGATCAAACGGGCAGAGAAAAGTCAAAAGAAAGATAAAAAAAAATCTCAAAAAATTCTAACTCTGGAGGAGATGGGCGCCCCAGCTAGCTAGGGGTGCCCAAGCTTTTAACCCCCTAAAACTGCTTTTCCGAGCAAATCATCTCCAAAAGACCCCCCTTAGAATTCTCCAAGCTATCCAACAAATCTGACAACCAGTTCATCGGGTCAGTCAAGCATCTAGAATTGAGAATTCATCTGAAGGACAGAAAGTAGTGTAAAATTGGAGAATATAAAAAAAAAGGCTATCTTTGGTGAACATGGGCGCCCCAGGTAGCTAGGGGCGCCCAAGATTTTGTGGCCTCAGATTCAGTTTTACAAGGTTGCAGTCTCCAAGACAATCTTTCCAGATTCAATCAGGCTCCACAACACGGTCATCAGCCAATTCACAGGATTCACAGAGGGCCCGGAATTGAGGATCAAACTGAGGTCAAAATTAAGCATAAAGTTGAAAATTTCAAGAAAATGGCTAAGTCTGCCAAGAAGGGTGTCCAAGTTTTCATGCTTTAGAGAAATTTCCAAATTTTCATCATTCAACTTTCAAACAGCATTCACATTCGACGAACCTGCTCAAGATTGGCTTCAAAAGATTTAAAGTTGGAGAATAAAGCATTTTTCTTCTTCAAAACCTATTTAAGGACTTGGCATTCATTATTCACTTTTTGCAAGTTGGCATCCAAAGGAAGAAAAGTATCTTTTTCTTCTCATCAAGATTTGAAGGCCAAAACGTGGTGCTTTTTCGAAGTTAATATTTTCATGATCAATATGCACAGAGGCTCGCTTTTTCATGCTTTATTTTTCCTGGGCATCACTTTTTAGAAGAAGGGGGTCATCTTTTTCAAAATCCATTCATCTGGGTCCACTTGATTCTTGATTCTCTTCAACTTTGGAAAATTTTAAGTTTTCAAGAATCTGTTTTTTTCATGTTTTTTTGGGAAATCCTCAGCTTTTTCGAAATTTGATCAACTGGGTTTCTTCAGAACAAGATTCTCTACAAAACCCAGGTTCAAACTTTTTCCGAGAAAATCGCTTTTTCAAGGGAAATCAACATTCTATTTTCAGCAGTCTGTGCGAAAAAAATTTTGAACCTAGTCGAGTTTATAGTCAAAAATCAAGATTTTCAACATGTAGCACTCTCCACTTGAAATCAAGAACAAATCAGTTTTTTGGCGGATAAAGTTTCCTAAAAGAGTCACCTCTTTGGGGCAGCGATTTCCGAGAATAGAACTCAAAAGAAGCAGCTAACTCGACACTTTCTCCGAACTTTCTTTCTATTCTTGTCTCATCTTTATCCATTCTTCGTGAAAGAGAAAGAATCAAGTTATAATAGTTGGCACTTTCCCTATTTTTTGCTTTCATAGTTTGTTAGATAGTTATCTTGTTTTAGTTTTAGAAATAAAGCTTTCATGTTAGCAAATCTTGTTGTAAAAGGAAAGACATTTTAGGGTTCCCTACTCCTCTACTTGTGCATAAATAAGGGCAGTCTTGCCCATTTTTCTGTAACAGTTACTGTGATAGCAAATTGTTGAGCCTATTTTTCTTGCAAGTTGTTTTTTAGTGTCAGCTCACTTTGTGTAAGAGCAAGCTTGTATGCCTACTTTAGTTGCAAATTATTGTTCAGTTCATGTGTTTTGTGTCAATGTATTATGGTTGATCGCTAAATGGTAAGCCTATTATTGCTACAATCCTGCTGTCCCATAAGTGTAAACTTTGTTACTTGAAATTTGAGAAAAGGAAATCTTATGCCTGCTTTGTTGCTTTGATCTACTGTCTCAGATTTCTGTTTTATGTGTTACACTTATATAATCTTCATTTCAGCTTGCATTGAAAGTACAGTAGATGTGTGTTGGAAGAAAGTTTGTTTAAGCATTTGTGTCAAAGAATCAATTCCTTGTTTACTTTTAACTCTCAAGCTCTGAGTTTACTTGAGTTGTTAAAAGCGTCATTAGAGTAGGCTTAGTCGTAGTTGATATTCAAAAAGATAATCTCAACTACAGCGCTAGATTTTTATAACCTTGTGCTCTTAGCTAAACAAAAAGATTGGCAAATTAGCTTAGTTTACTTTCTTTAAGCAACTTCAACAAAGAGGGAGCTTCCCCTCCTAATTCGAAGAGCAGTTTATTTGTGCATAGCTGTCTGTTTCTAATTCGTATCCTAGAGGTGCGAATTGAAATGCCAACACACCTTTACATGGCAATGGCACTACAAGAGAGGAGATTACAAGGTTGGATGGATAGTTTGGACCATCTTGGCTTTTGGGTTCCTGTCAATTGTTTCTTTTTTAATAGTATTTTTTTCAGCATGAATACAAGTGCAGCAATTCCTAGATATTTGATGCCTACCTTTTAAATGGGCCATTTTGAGCTCATGTGCATAGCTCCGTTGATAGTGCTTTTAGTAGGATAAACAAAAGGATAATTGTATTATGTTTTAGTCTAGGGTGAAAGTTTGCCAAGCATGCAAATTGTCAAATATCTTTTTCTTCCCAGATCTTGTATTTAGTAATCTGTAATGTCCCCATTTTCGAGACCATTAGAGTTTGGAAGATTAGCTTATCATTTGACCCTTGTAGGCTAGTGTTGTGGATTAGAGGGTTCAGCTTGGGCGTTAATGAGCTCTTTAGGTGGCAGTTAATTGTGTTTTCCTCTCCAAATCGTTGGTATATTCTGAGGCTAAGTTATTTAGAGGATTTTGGCTTCATTTGTATGTACTTACTATTTATAGTAAGTCAGTGTGTTGATAGAGGGCAACCTTACTATTTTTAGTAAGGCATCCAATTGGACAAAGGGGCAGTGGGTAAGCCGGTGGCAAAGTTAGGTTTGATGGATGACATTTATTTATGGAGTTTTAATTATTATTAAAGTAAAGCTTTAATAATAATTAAATAATAATTAAAAGTGCACATCATTAAATATTATTTGACTTTATTATAAAAGGCTATTTAATGAGATGTATTAAAGTCAATTATTAAAGTGTATTTATGATGTGTTGAGTGCCCACTTTAATGAGAAGATATAAAGTGCAAAAAGAAAATATATTTTAATGATATTAAATGATTAAAATGCTTCATGGAGAAATTGACCTAATTGTGGAGAGTATTTAAGGCATCAAAAAGAAAATGAAAATCATTCTTTGATCATTCAACACTTGTCTATTTTGAAGAAGCTTGGCTTTGGAGAGAAACCTAGGGTGTTTCACTGTAATTTCAATCTTGGAGAACATAGCCTCTCTTTGATTGTGCTACCTGCAGGTGAGGAAGATTACCCAGGGGTTACAGGTTATTGGTGGCTTCACACAGAGGTCACATTTGTGCTTCATTAGAGAAGAATTTCAGAAGTTTTCACAATGGTTTGAATAATATTGCAAGTCAGAAGTTATTGTACCTGTTACTACAGAACCCGTGCTACAGTACCCGCGCTACAATGCTAGGTATTCATTATTGTGGATTCTGAGCATTCGTTGGGGTTTTGCAGAGGTCTGGGAACTGGATGAGTTACAGTTTGAGTTAAGTGATTCCATGAGACCTGGTGTTTGCTGCTGCTAAGGAATTCTGTGCAATACTGGAGGTTATTCTGACATTTCAGACTTCTATGCATGCTGTTCCAGGTCTGAGACTTCCTTATATTCATTGTCTAACAGAGTCGGAGGGAAGTCTTGTAAGTTGTAACCTGATTATAGATTGAAAATCTGAACTTGTCTGGGCTGTGGTATTTTCTGAGTTGTTTAGCTGTCCTATTTTCCAATTGTGATGCTCAGAATTTAGTTGTAAGGGGTCTGCATTAAGGTTTGGTCTGTGATCAGAATTATGATGAACTACTGTACCTTTTATAAGTCTTGTAATTGCTCAGTAGGGGTGTTGAGACTGAATGTTACCAGTCTGATATAAGAACTTATATACTACTGTTCATGCTAGAGTTCCCTTACAATTTTTCTGTTGCATTCAATATTCAGTAGTGATCTCAAGGGAACTGGAAATGCATTTTGAATATGTCTATGCTGTTCAGTATGTATGTGAAGATCAGATTTGAGAAGCCAATGTAATGAATTCTATGCTCTTGAAAATCAGTTCAAATCACATGTGCAAACTCAGTGAAATTTGAGACTGTACAATCATTCAAAAATCAGATTTGTAAGTTTATGCTTCTATTTGAGTATATTTCTACTTGCAAGTATATGTGTGTCATTTTATTTCCTGGCAATATACCATTTGAGAATTAAAAACCCAAATATTTTATGAATCAAATATTCAAACAAGGCAGAAAATTTAGTTTGCAAGTACCCACCTGGGGTAGTACATTACATAATCTATTTTGACAATTCTAAATACTTTTTGATCTTTTTTCTTTTCTTTTGAAATCAATAAATTTGCATTTTATTCCAAAAAAAACTACTGTAGACTGTGCTCTCTCTATGCACGATAGAACCATGAAACACATTTTTTTGTACAATTCATTTCATGATTATTTGCTTTATCAAATGGTTCTTATGGCCTTGAGGAACCTGTTATGTTCTGTTGGAATTATGATATTCTTTTTATTTCAGCTTCTTGTAGTAAACCTGGGTAACCGTACAGACAAATATTTGATAGATTGGCATATCTTCAAGATGACTATGATATCTAAATGTCTATCTCATGATAATCTTGGTGTTAGTATTAACTATTT
>VDFB02027735.1:0-51528 GCA_007258455.2 Sequoia sempervirens | reverse complement strand
TGTTTCTTCAAAATATTACATGGTCTGAAATTCTTCATCTTCAGCTTATTGTATGTACCAACTGGAAACCTTTCCTTCTACAAATGAACCATGACTTCATCTCCAAAAAAAAACTCCTTATGCCTTCTTTTTTGATCTGCCTTTGCCTTGTACTATGTATTCATCTTATTGACATGCTTCTTAACTTCCTCATGCACATTCTTTATATGTTCAGTAAATTCCTCAGCTTCAACACTATGCTTTCCTTCCTTATCCATATTCCTCAATTCAATAGTAGTTCTCAGACTACCCCCATACACAATCTGGAATGGTGATCTACCATTGCTCTTATTGATAAAATTATTGTAAGAAAATTCCACTTGGGGTAAAATCGAATCCCAACCCTTGGATCTATTTCCTACTAAGCATCACAACAAGTTACCCAAACTCCTATTCACTACTTCCATTTTTTCATCTATCTATAGATGATGTGTTGAGCTAAACTTCAAATTAGTTTTCAACTTATTCTGAAATGTCCTCCAAAAATACCCAACAAACTTGGTATCTCGGTTTGAAACTATGCTCTTTGGTAGACCATGTAGGCTTACCACCTCCCTGAAAAATAATTTTGCAACTTGAACATCACTAGTCTTGTGACACAGAATGAAATGTGCCATCTTTGAAAATATATCCACCACCACGAATATGGAGTCATGTCCACGTCGTGTCCTTGGAAAACCAAGAACAAAATCCATGTTGATATCTTCCCATGACCTTTTTGGTATAGGTAATAGCTAGTATAGCCCCATATTCTAACTTGTTCCTTTTGCCATTTGACATATTCTATAGTTCCGTATAAAATTCTTCATGTCCTACTGCAACTATGACCAATAATAATGTTCACTAACAATGGCAATGGTCTTATCCTGACCAAAAATGTCTTGCCAATACACCACTATGCTTCTCTTTGACCAAATTCTCTCTCATGGAACTATAAAATCCAACTATCTCATCCTATCCAACGTGATAGGATCCATGCAAGCTTTCCAAGCCTCTGCAAAATCAAGATCTCTCGGATACAAACTTTTGAATTCATTGAACCCAACTACTTCAACCTACAGTTCCGTTAACAAATTATGCCTCTTGCTCAAGGAATTTGCAACTCTATTTGACCTTCCACTCCTGTGCTTTAACACAAATGTATAACTTTGTAGAAATTCCACCCACTTCAAATGCCTTTGGTTCAATTTTCCTTGTCTGTTCAAATATTGTAAAGCCTAATGATCAGTAAACAAAACAAATTATTTTGGAAAAAAATAATGTCCACTTTTTGAAAGCTTGAACTATGGCATAGACTTCTTGATCATAAAAAAATATTTCTTCTTTGTGTGATTCAACTTCTTGCTAAAATAAGCAACAAGTTTACCTTCTTGACTTAAAATAGCTCCAATGGCATTGCCATTGGCATCACAGTCTACCTAAAATACTTTATTGAAATCTTGGAGTGCCAAAACAGGTTGCTCTGTGACCTTCTTCTTCAACAAATCGAAACTCTTTGCTACTCCTACACTCCATCTGAATTCTTTTCTATCCCCACTCATTTTTTCAGTTAGGGGTGCACAAATACTACTAAATCATTTAATGAAATTCTAGTGAAAACTTGCTAAACCATGAAAATATCTTACCTTGGTAGCACTTCTTGGTGTTGGCCACTCCACAATGTATTTCACCTTTTTTGGATCCATTTTTAGACTCTTTATTGAGATAAAAAATCCCATATACACCAGTTCATGTTTCACAAAACTGCACTTCTTCAAGTTGATCAATAACTCCTCTCTCAGCTTCTTAAAAACTTCTCAATTATGCATTAGGTGCTCCTCCAACATCTTACTAAAAATCAAAATTTCATCCAAGTAAACAATGACAAACTTACCCAAAAATTCTTTCAATACCTTGTTCATGAGTCTCATGAATGTGTTGGGTGCATTGGTTAGCCCAAAAGGCATGACTAACCACTTGTACAAGCCTTCTTTGGTCTTGAAATTTGTCTTCCATTCATCTCCTTCTCCAATTCAAATTTGGTGGTAACCACTCTTCAAATCAATCTTTGTGAAATACTCAACCCCACTCAAGCAATTCGTAATGTCATCCATCCTTGGTAAGGGAAAATGATACTTGATGGTAATCTTATTAATGGCTCTCAAATCAATACACATTCACCATTCTCTATACTTCTTAGGTGCTAGTATTGCTGGTACTGCACATGAACTCAAACAATCCCTTTCACAACAACTCTTGCACTTGTTTGTTTAACTCTTCATTATCTGTTGGAGTCATTTGATGGGCTACCTTATTTGGAAAATTGGCTCTGGGAATTAGATCTATCCATTGAATAATCTTCCTTACTAGTGGTAATCATTCAGGCACATTATTAGAAATAATACTCTAGAATTCATCCAACAAACTAGGCACTTATATAGGAACTTTGCTGCTAACTTCCATTTCAATTCTTGGAATTAATGCAAAACATATGTGTTCATGTCTCATACCTTCTAGGAATTTCCTTCTATCGACCAAAAAAATTTGTGCATTGTTGCTTACTTATTTTGTCTACTTCCTTCAAAGGCTTTAGCTTATGTTGAACTCCATCCTTTGCTAGTGAATAAGTGTTCGCATGTCTATCGTGCACTCCTCATTAATCAAACTTCCATGGTCAACCCAACAACATGTGACAAGAATCCATGGGTATCACATCACACAAAGCCTCATCCCTATAGTTACCAATTTTGAATTTTATCAGGCACTGTTCATTGACCAAGACCCTTTGATCCTTTTGCAACCATGCAATTGGACATGGACTCGGTTGCCTTCTCCTCTCCAGCTGCAATTTGGTGACCATTTCTTCTGAGACTAGGTTGTTAGTGCTACCTCCATCAATGATGACATTGCAGACCTTGCCTTCACACTTACAACACATGTGAAAAAAATTCTTTCATTGGTTAGGCTCCTTCTCTTCATTCATCAAGGCCCTTTTGACAACAAGGGACTCACCCCTTTCTACATCTTCAGACTATGAGGACTGAGTGTGTTCATCTACATGGGCTACTTGTTTCTTTCCTTCAAACCTCTTGTTTTTCTTCTCTTGGTGTTGTGGGAACTCATATTCCCTATGTCCCTCTTCACCACATTGGAACATGTTTCGATAAAACCTCCTCTTCCTGTTCTGCACCTAGACCTTCCTCTACCTATTCAATCTCCACTATTCTGATCATGAGGTTGATATGAATCTTCATGTTTCTGATCTTGATTGGTGCTAGTTCCTTTGTCCTTCCTTTGGTCACCACTTTGGCCTCCATATGATTTTCTACCAGCTCTTCCACCATGGCCTCCGCCTCTCTATTTACTCTCAAACCTTTTGTTTAATCGTTCTTCCAATTTTAAAGATACCTGATAAGCATCCTCAATGGTAGTCATTCTTACCAGTGCTAATTCTTCCTGTATGCTAGGTTTTAGACCATTAATGTAGTGAACAAATTTCTCCTTGTTTGCCTCAGTATGTCCTGTTTGAATTAGGACCTTGTGAAATTCCTCTATGTATTCTTTCACTGTCCTTGTTCCTTGTCTCAAGCTCTACATTTTTTTTTAGTAGCTCCAATTTGTAGTCAACAGGAATGAATTACTTCAAATTTTCCACCATTCAGTCCCATCTAGAGATTTTATCGTTCCCTTGTCTACCTCTTTCAAGTTGGACCTATTTCCACCATATACTTGCATGACCTTTTAGTTTTGTCTTTGTGAACTTCACTCTGTGTGGATTTTCAATCTCCTCAAACTTGAAAAAATTCCTCCATGTCATTGATCCAATCAATCAATTCCTTAGGACTCAGAATTCCGTTAAAGGTTGAAACCTCCATATTAGGCCTCTTCCCAATGCTTGATATTTCATTTAACAATCTAACCTCACAAGGATCCATCTGTTCCTATTCTTCTTCTTTTGTTTCCTCTTCAGTCTCATATTCACTATCTTCTCTTTCTTGATGTACATCTCTTCTTTGAACCTCATCCTATAGGTTCTCCATTTCCCTTATGATGGCTCTAAGTTCATATTTGGGAGGGCCTCTTACTCCAATGCCTCTTCCTCTACCATGCTGGTCCATTCTTGGAGGCATTTATTTCTTATCCCACACTCATAGGTCCTATTGTAACTTCCTCACGTTCTACACTTTGTTACAGACTCAAGAACACTTGCTATGATACCACTTGGTGAAGGGTACTCCCCTTGCAATCTAGAACAACACAAACCAACCAAGTTTTCACAACAAACCTTGTTTTATTACTGAAATGAAATTATAGAGTTACACGCGATCTCATTGGTAGCTTCGTACATGCATCTTCTGATTGGCAGATATGACTTCTATCTCAAGCTCCACTATCGCACTGCGACATACTCTGTTACTACCTCTGTCGTTCCTTCTTGTATTCCCTCAACTTTTTGTATTCTTCCAATTCTCCAGGTCGGCCTTGTCTTCTCATACTCCTCATGTCATAGTATCCATGTTTATTTTGTAGGTGGTTACATAGACTTCTATGACTATGTTCTCATTCATTCCCAGTATGTCATCTTCCAGTTATTTGTTGCATGTTTGTAAATTCATTCACCCTAGTCGATTAGCAACAAAAATGTGAATCGACGAATGCTACCATGCCATGTGTCGCCACTAGGTTCGTCCATCCCACCAACTCACTAGTCAACCAATCCTTCGTCATTGCCTCATTATCATTGTATTGAGGAGACCATCTCAAGAGTCCTGCTGATGAAGGTCTATCACACTAAACACACATTATCACGATATGACTCCACCCTGTCACCAAGAAATTCACAACAAGGATGTGAATCACATGACCATTTGTCAATCGCCATCGATCTATACGCATCACATTTATATCGGATCCCACATGTCCTCCAACCTTCCATCGCCCCATGATGTAGAGCATCTACCTAAACCTCAAACCAACCAGGGGTACTTCTGATTCAAACTCAAATGGAGAAGATACAATTAAACAATCACCCAAAATTCCTTTATCTTTTCATCAAAATCAAATCATTTCACTTGAAAATCACAAGGCACCAACCACCAAACCAGTATCCCAAATCCTTACCAGATTCCAATACATCTTATCCATCATCAATTTATCAAAATCAAAGTAATAACCTCTTTAGAAGACTCTAAACCAAATCAAACACCCAACTTGCACCATATTACTCTTCATTCCAATTTGCTTCTACAAGGAAAAATAACCACAAACCAATTGTGCATGTGTCGAATGTGTAGAGTGAGTTATTCTAATGTCAACACAAACCTTAATAAGATGCTTTACATTCAAAGTTTGAAGCAAGTAAAACTAATCTATTCGTAATAAAATCAAACCTTTCAAATATGTATCATTGTTCTCTATTTCTAGGGATTTATTAAACCGTTTGGCCCTCAAATTTCTATGGGCACAAAGGTTGTTAAAATGACTACCTAGAAAATGAGATTTGATGCTTAATATGCAAGCTAAGATGATTTCTATGTGCAAATGTGTGGTGGAAGGATTAGTGGTATGCAAATGTGTGCTGGAATGATTAGTGGTATGCTCCTAAATGAAAAAAAATGATGGAAAGGATAATGGATGGAATGAAAAATGAAGGATGATGTTGATGATAAATGAAGAAGTGGAGATGAGTGAGATGATATGAAACTATAGTGAACTATCCATGATTATGCATATGCTCAAATGCAACAAAAAAGAAAACTAACCTAAAATGTAACTATGATGCAATGGAGATGATAAAATGTAACTATGAAGAAATTAATTAATCCAAGATGAGAATGCAAAGTAACACATAATATGAAAGCTAAGTATAAGAATCCATGAAAGCTCCAAGCTCCTACAAAAAACTTGCATGGTAACAATACTCAAAGTGTGGATGGAAAATGGCATTATAACACTATTCCAATTTGTATTTCAAAATAGCATTATAACATTAATCAAAAGGTGGATGATAATGCAAAGGATGAGGGGTGTATTTATAGAGTTTCTCAAGCATTTTGTGAGGTGGCACCTATCAATGGTTCAGATTCAAAGGAGACAAGATAGATGGTGGAGATGAAAGGAATTAGGATGTTGTCCCCTTGACCAAGGACAACATGCCATATGTGTGAAGAGAATCCCTTGACCAATTGGAAGCATGTCAAATGTATGAAATTCCAAGTGTGTGAAACAAAGACCCATGTGCTCCAATTTTTTTGGAAGTGTGGGGGAATAAAGCCATGTGCTTTTTCTTATTGGTGGAAGTGTGTGAGGATAATTCTAATTAATAATTAGGCTTATTTATTTTCATGTGACCTTTATGAGGTGGCACAAAAAAAAAGTTGTAGAAATGTGCTCTAATTATTAATCAAGATTAGGGAAGGTTAATCAAATAAACACGTTTAGGGATTTTTTGTTTATTTAATTTAGAAGAATGTGAATTAGGAGAATTAAAAAGAAAGTGAACAATATAAATAAAGTAAGACCTTATTTATATGTAGTTGAAGTATTAATCAAATAGGTTGTATTTAATATATTAAATGCGATGACCATTTTTAGGTGTATACATTTTTCCCCTCTTTGAAGTGATGTGTTTACACGTTACTTCAAAGAAGATTTTGATGTTGATGCTCAGATGATGTAGGATTTTGATGCCCCAGATGATGCAGGATTTTGATGCCCTAGATGATGCAAGATTTTGATGCCCTAGACTTTGGATTTTAGGTATTGATGGATATTATGCCCCCTCAAGTGATAAATAAATGAATATAAGGATGTGAAAATGAAGTGTTGAATGATGTGATAAGTGTTGTGATGATGTAATGATGATCCAATGTCGATTCGGTGAAGGGTTGATGTCAGCGACAATTAATCTCTCGAAATTGAGTGGCAAGCTCTTTCTTTGAATAGTGTTGATTAATTACCCCTCCTTTTTGGTAAAAATGTGAAATAAATCCCACCCTAATTCCCTCCATTTTACCCTTAAAAGGTAAAAAGGGGTAAAATGGGATTCATTTGCACATTTTGAGTTTCAAGAAGTTGAAGATTGGAGAGCTTAGAGAAAGATGGTGATCCCATACCACAAGCATCGTTTTGAGCGTCTTTACCAACTTGATTAGCCTGCTGCCTCTGGACCTATGGTATGCTTTATGAGAAACCTCTTTGTTAGTAATTTTCTTACCTTTTAATGGTATTTTGAACCTCATAGATGGATGTTGTAGCTTATGGGATGTCATTTATGCACTTTCGAGTGATGTTTTTGTCATTTTCGAGTGTTTTTGAGCATTTTTAAGAGTTTTAGAGCCTTTGGGGTCCCAAATGGCACCTTTTGCAAGCTTGAAATTCAAGTTATCATGTTCTTAAGAGTTTGGCACCTTTGGGGTCCCAAATGGCACCTCTTCCAAGGTTGAAATTGATGTTTTTGAGCCTTTTGAGAGTTTTGGCACCTTTGGGGTCCCAAGTGGCACCTCTTGCAAGGGTAAAAATGCATGTTTTTGAGCCTTTTGAGAGTTTTGGCACCTTTGGGGTCCCAAGTGGCACCTCTTGCAAGCTTGAAATTCAAGTTTTTGGCCTCCAACATTGTTTTAGAACCTTTGGTGTCCCAAGTGGTGCCTCTTGCAAGCTTGAAAATGGAGGTTTTTGAAG
This sequence comes from Sequoia sempervirens, assembly GCA_007258455.2. NCBI lineage: Eukaryota > Viridiplantae > Streptophyta > Pinopsida > Cupressales > Cupressaceae > Sequoia > Sequoia sempervirens. Next base: position 43,830 of record VDFB02027735.1, on the reverse strand, counting down.
TTGAACTTTGTTTTGGCACCTTTGGGGTCCCAAGTGGCGCCTCTTGCAAGCTTGGAATTTTTTTTTTTGAGATGCAAACTCTATTTTGGCGCCTTTGGGGTCCCAAATGGTGCCTCTTGTTGCCGTGGAAAGTTTTCATTCTTGTTGTTTTGAGGTGGTTTAGCTTGTCGTTTGACCCATTTTGCAGGATGTGATTGCGGAAATCATTCAGGGTGATGTTCACAAGATGTCCTCAAAGTCTAGGAGTTGTTGGTTTGTCACGTTTTGGATTGGTTTTAGTCAGATTGTGGTATGTGCAAAGTTTGATTGATGTTTTGCGTGATGATTTGATCTCATGATATGCAAGGATCAAATGATAGAACCAGTGTTCTATTGTCCTCATGATAGGCAATGAATGGTAATAGGATAGATAGCATATCATCCTCATGATAGGTGAGGAACAATGGTAGGATTGATAACAGATTGTCCTCATGATAGGTGAGGAACGATGGTAGGATTGATAGATAGCAGATCATCCTCATGATAGGTGAGGAATGATAGTTTTATTGATAATAGATCATCCTCATGATAGGTGAGGAATGATAGTTTGATTGATAACAAATCATCCTCATGATAGGCGAGGAATGATAGTTTGATTGATAGTAGATTGTCCTCATGATAGGCAAGGAATGATGGGTTGATTGAGTGAGATGTTGATTGTTCTGATTTGATTTGATTCAAATGACTGCACATTAGCTTGATTGATTGATAATCTTGATTGAACATGACATTGATTGATTGATTTGTGTTCATGATTAGGGAGATGGAGATGTACTCCAGTCTTGGGAGTGATTCCTAAAGACCTAGAACATGGTCTGCTAGTTGTCGTCAGCCGACTTAGAGATTATCTCCCATTATGGGTTGACTTCCTTGTTAGACATTCCACAACATAGAATCAACAGAGGTTTATTGACAGCTTTGGTAGAGAGATGGCATAGTGATCAGAATACATTTCATTTACTGACTGGAGAGATGACCATGACTCCCAAGGATGTCTATCATATTCTACGGATCCCAATGATGGGAGAGATATTAGTGTATGATAAGATAAAGTGGGGTGGGATAGCTGCATTATGGAGATTGTGTTGAGATGATTCTATTATGGGCTGATGGATCCCTTGGACAAAGATGATTAGAAGATATGATCCTTTGTTGTGTGTACTTTCCAGATTTATTGGTGGATTCCTTTGTCTTGATCATAGGTCAAAGGGATTTTGAGTAGGTTGGGGTCGTGTGCTATCATGGATGACACTTGATGGTATGAGGTATGCTTGGGGTTCATGTATGTTAGCCCACTTATATCGAGATTTGCATGAGGTTGTCTATTATGGGGCGATGAGTTTGTCATGTGGCATCACATTATTGTAGACCTGGGCATGGGAGCATATAGCTGTCACTCGACCCATGGGAGAGAGACATCGACCACCAGGGAGACCCTATGTATTTAGTTATAGTGGTCCACATGTCCAACATAAGTTGGGAAAGGTTGCTTATTAGAGGCAGGTTCTGGATGATTTGGAGACTGTTACATGGTGGCCCTACTTGGATTGTGAGCAGTGGCTAGAGGATCACCTGGAGATGCCATATATGTTATTACCCCGCTATCTAATTGGGCAGACACGTGTTGTGCTAGAGCACTACTTGTATCTATGAGTATGTCGACAATTTGGATGGGTTCAGGGGATGCCCCTAGGAGTTTCCCATTATGCATAGTGATGACAGGATGTTTTAGAGTGGGGCCCTTGTGTATCATATGAGATAGCCTGTATAGAGTATTATACCTTGACCCCTAGTTTATGGGATTATGTTCTATATATTACAGATGCCAGGATGATCGAGGATTATTTAGAGTTCTTCCACACGTATCCCTTTCCTAGATTCACTCATCTCAAGGAGTCAGTACCACCAGTTGATGGAGAGGGAGGAGATGATGAGGGTGGTGATGATGGTGGAAAGGGGGTTTGCAGTGGTGATAAGGGTGGTGTAGTGGGTGGTTGCAGAGGTGATGATGGTGGTGCAGAGGGTGGTTGTAGAGGTGATGATGGTGGTGTAGAGGGTGGTGGTGTAGTGGGTGCTTGCAGAGGTGATGATGGTGGTGCAGAGGATGGTTGTAGAGGTGATGATGGTGGCGAGAGTGATGGTGGTGTAGTGGGTGATGATGTTGGGGTAGATGATAGTCATCCATTGGATTTTGCAGTTTTGAGGTGCAAGAGGAGTGTCATCGTAGCTTAGGCAATGCTTCCCAAGATTCAGATTTGAATACCCTCATAGTAGCAGTCAACACATATAGCATATTTGCAGGTAGAGATTTAGTCATGTCAGAGTGAGATAGCGTAGTCTCGAGCATAGATTGTGTCCCTTCAAGATGAGTTAGGGTAGTGTCGGGCACAAATTAATATTTTGAGGATTGATAGAGGGACATATAGGCAACATATACAATAGTTGTAGGCACAGATGATTATACTTACTTCAGAGATGGATGCCTTTAGACACTGGACAGAGTAGGCTAAAGCCATTGTTGAGAGGATATAGTATATGGCACCATTTGTAGGTAAAATGGATTTCTTCAGAGAGATCAGACACTTTTCTCAGGATTTGTAGTTTTATAGAGGTAAATATCATGAGATGGTTCCTCCTGAGCAATGAGAGAGTTTTGTACAGTCTCGTTCTGGCAGATCTCATTCTCAAACTGTTAGCATAGGTGTCATGCAACCATTTACTAGAGATAGGAGAGATCTAGGTGCATGTCCTTTGGGTAGAGGGGGTACCAGTTCCATGAGAGAAACATCTAGTGGGAGCTCGACATAGCATTTTTTGATGTTCCTTGGACATTATGTATACACCTTTTTGTGATATTGAGGATGTGTTTCCCATGGTACAATGCCCTTTTGGTTTTTTTGATGTATCTCATCCTATTTTTTTGGACATCCTTGTACACATGGACATTATGACATTTTTGATGATATATGATATACAACAGGGATTATGATGCATTTGATTTCCCTATTATTATATGCAATGTTGTGACTTGATTTAATTTCTATGTGATGATAATGATTAGGCAATGAATGTATTTGTGTTTATGATTATGCAATGTGATGTGATTTATGATGTGTAATGCAAATGATGTGATTTATTATTATTATGCAATGTGATGATATGATTATGATGTGTAATGCAATGTGATTTGATTTATTATGATTATGCAATGTGATGAGATGATTATAATGTGTAATGCAACATGATTTGATTTATTATGATTAAGCAATGTGATGAGATGATTATGATGTGTAATGCAAATGATATGATTTATTATGATTATAGGATGCATTTAATTTCCATGGTATGATGATGATTCTAATGTTATGATATGCTATGGATGCAATGATGTTTTTTGTAATGATGAATGATGTAATGCAAATGATTATGCAGATGCATGACTTCAAATGTTCAAGGCCTTAAGCTTAAATAAATGATTCTATCCAACTTCCAAAAGTTGTGGGAAGATCATAGTAGATTGATTTTTTAAGCTTCATAACTCTAACATATTTCCCCACTTTCTTGGAAATCTAAAGAGACTCATTTATTCAGGCATAGTGAATGACATGATTGTGATGTTGGAAATGATATGCAATGTATGTCCTTTATTATTTTCTTTTGTATTTTCTAATGCAAATATCATGATGGAATGTATGGATGTAAATGAAATGAGAATGTTTTCTAACATATGAAAATGATGATGCAATTGTTGTGCAACTAAATGAGAATGATGTGTCTTTTTTGGTTAATGTCCATTGTACTCAATCCATTAATAATAGAGATGACACCATTGTGAAATTGTTTCAGCAGTGAAAAACCCCATAAATACACATGCAATGCTAACATGAATGCAATCTAACTTAACTATGCAAATCTCATTTTCAAAAGGTGTCATTTATATAAACCAAATTTTCATGCTTTTTATCATCATTGGGCCTTTAAAATGTTGAAAGTGAGTACAAGCATCGATGGCATATTTTAGACCAAGATGACCTAAGTACTACTTCCATGATGTTTTAAAATTCCAAGTTAGCACAAGCATCTAAGTATAATTAAACCAAGATGACTTGTGCATTGCTTGCATAAAAAGACAAGAGTTAATCTTTTTCCTATGCAAATTTAGAATGCCATCATTGATAATTTGTAGCGCACGTCTTGTGACAACTTGCATAGTAATAATGATAAACTCATAGACAACAGACAAAGAAAAATCATACTCCTTCCTTGCTCCTCTAGTTCGATACATCATCGAGGACTCGAGAGATATGATATCAATAATCAAAGTAGAATAAGTTGAACTTTCATGTTTTAACGTGATAAACCCTTGATTCAGAAAGATCATCATCCATTTGAAGTTTGTGTTTGTAACTTTAGTCCGACGATTGTTTGCGTGTTGGTTCAAGCTTCAAAGTTTATTTTCCCCTAGTGAGTGCAGGATTTTTCTCCCAGTGTAGGGCGAAACATGACCATGACGACCGAGACCTAACCTAAAGACCTATCCTAGGGGTGTCAAGGGATGATCAACAGATTAGCCTTGCCTAAATTATACATGTAGAGACCATGTAGTTTGACTGATGACATGACCAAGATTTACAAGATGAATCTATGAACATAGCGAACACCTAGAAGACTGACCTAAAATGTCTCAGGGGATAATCAAAGATCACCCTTGCCTACGTTCAAAGCTCAGAGACAATGTAGTTCGAATGAAGACTATGTTTTTGAATTTTTGACTTTTTTGACCTGTTTTTGGATTTTGACATGCTTTGAATGTTTTTGGGATTTTGATATGTTTTGAATTTTTTTGGGATTTTTATATGTTTTTAATGTTTTTGGGATTTTTATATGTTTTAAATGTTTTTGGGATTTTTGATTTTCTGACCTTGAGAATGTACAAGAATCTAATCCAATGTAAGACATGCCCCCAGTGTGATATGATAGGAAAAAATAATTTTTAGAATGGGCCGAGTAATGCTAGGGGATACCATAATACAAACACTGGATCAAGCTATGATGTAGACATGGAAGAGTGACAAACACAGAGATGGAAGCATGATGGATGAAAGCTGCAGAGCAAGTCATGTAGCTTAAGATAGATGAAGAGTACTTGTAACACCAAATAAAAGCTTTGCACAATAGACAACAAAGAAGATCATTAGAAGCACACATGCATACAATACTAAAATCTAAAATGCAAATTCCATTCGTTAAGCAACAAAGAACATGGGAAAGTAAAAACGTAAAAAAAACTAGAACAATCTCACCAATTTCGATCGTATTTCCATGATTCATCTTGATTGCCCTTCTCCATTTTGCTTGTGTAGTATAATTGCCCTTAGATTTTCAAGTTCGTGCAAGTATAGCCTAAGATAGTGATTAGCAAAATATCAAAGATTCAAGAAAAAATGCTCTCAAAAGTTATAAAATTCACGAGAGAGATTGGAATGAAGAATGACAAATCAATTTATAGAAAATTGATTATTCGAACGACAGGCCAAGATCGAAAGATCAACGGACAGTTGAGATTGACTGATTAGACATGCATTCTGATAACTGACAGTGACGACATGAGTAATTCGAATTAGAAATAGACTTAAAGATTAAATAAATGATTTAATCTTCAGTTCGGCATTCGAAAACATTAGAAATATCTTTGCATGACAAAGATGAAGATTAATTATAATGACTCTCTGTTCGAATGCACGCACAACACTTAATTAATTAAATAAGAATATTTAATTAATCTGCATGTGCATGCAAATAAGTTAGAACTGGACGATTTGAATGATTTGACAAAGAGATTACTTGAAGATGCCACTCAGACATTAAATCAAAGGTTAACTGAACGATTAAAATAGATGTCGAGTCGAGTAAAAGTGAATACTTAGATAACTCACATAATTATCTAAAATATAGAGGAATGCGTTAAAATAGAATTAATGAATTAAATAATTCATTTAATTCAAGACTCGATATTGAAGAATAATTAAATAAATAAGATTTATTTAATTAAATGATGAAGGATTTAAATGAATAATTAAATAAATAAAGAATTTATTTAATTATAGTTGAAATCGATTAAGAATAAATTAAATAAGAATTTATTTAATTTGACAAGAAGAATAAGGTTAATTAGTAACATAATTAAATAAAAAGCGTTTATTTAATTAATCAGATAGAATAAAGAAAAGTGTGAATTAATTAAATAATTAAGATTATTTAATTAATAGAAGAAATAAAAGAAGACGAATTAATTAAATAATTAAGAATATTTAATCAATAGAATAAATGAAGACTATAGAGAATAATTAAATAATTGACATTATTTAATCATGACCATGAAGAATACGAATTATGAAGAATATGGAAGTCGCAGGCCTAAACCAGATTTCGGTGTCTACATTTTTCCCTCTTTGATACAATGTCATTTCGGCATTGTGTCAAAGAAAGTTGATAAAAATATGCCCCAGTCATGCTCCAGATTAAAACAGGTGAAGGTATGCCCCCTCGAGAAAATTGACAAATTTTCGAAATGTTCAGAAAAATTTGGAAATGCTCCCGATTAGTCCAGTAGATAGGCAGAAATGCAATGCAGTTGATGGAATTGGGTTCGGAAATGGGAGGGACGGGTACGAGATGATAGAAAATGGAAGTTTACATGGCCAGTAGGAAAGTAATGCCACCTAAGCCCTAGGTATATATTTGAATTGGGGTGAAAAACTATTCATTTGCACCCACCTAGCTTAGAGATTTGAAAATTTGCTCTGGATTGATAGCGACGATGTCTCCAGTTCCAGCCACCCATCACCGCGCATACAGGATCCAAACATACCAGAAACCAGCCAGCGCAGACCCCCCGGTATGGACCTAAAACTTGCCTTTTGAAATTTTTTCATTTGCGTGCATTTTAAGACATTTAATGCATTTTTAGTTATGAGTCATTTTTAATTTTGAACCGCATATGTATGCGCGAACGACGCATGTGTATGCGGAAAACCGCATTTGAAAATTTACGCCGGTCATTTAGAATAGGTTTAGCGGTTAAATGCATGTGTTTATTTGTGTACACATTTGAATTTATGAAACACATTTGCTTAATAATAGCCGCATTTGTATATTTAGAAATGCATTTGGAATTGTGCAATGCAAATGATAGTTTTGTGATGCATTTGATTATTATTAGCCGCATTTGCTTAATAATGACACATATAGAATTTGTGAACTGCATTTGTGAAAAAGCGATGCATGTGTAAAATAATGACGCATGTGCAAAATAATGATGCATTTGCATTGTATGTTAAAACAGTCATTTCTCACTAGAATAGATGATTCAGGCGAACATGAGGCATGTATAATGTTGTTGTAGGTTGTATTATACCCTATTTATACACGGGAGTCGAGACACACGATGTTTCGATTCAGAGACAGTTTGCGGCCAGCTGAGTGACAGACTCTATGGCATTTGGGTTTGTTGCATGTGACCGATATGCCCCAGATTCAAGAAAATCAGGGATTACTGACAGCGTTATGTGAGAGGTGGCACTCTGAGACATCATCCTTCCACCTACCAACTGGAGAGGCCATGGTGACCTTAGAGGATGTATATAGGATATTGAGACTACCTATTAGAGGGACACAGGTGGTCTATGATACTCAAAGGGGGATTGGTGAGATGTGTAGATATTACCCCCATGCTGATGTTAGACAGCTAGGGGTTGATGACTATGAGATTAGGTGGCGGGTATTGGCTCAGAGGTATAGACAGTTAGACTATCTAGTAGCGACATTGATAGGTGGTATAGTACTGCCTGACCGTTGAGGTCATGGATTTCCTGTGGGATGGGGGGAGATTTTAGTGGGCATGCTCGAGCGGCGAGTTGTATATGCCTGGGGTTCCTGTGTGCTAGGGATGTTGTACTTCCACTTGCATGACATTGCCTATAGAGAGGCACAGTCGATGAGCTGCGGTACCACGCTCCTTATGATATGGGCGTGGGAGCATATCGCTATTTTCAGACCACCTGTTATAGTAGGCATACCTCACGGAGCTCCATATGCCTTACGTTATGCAGGGCCAACCACACAGCATCATATTGGGGACATAGGCTAATTTAGACATGCCATAGACACGATGCAGGAGTTTACATGGAGACCCTACCTAGGCTGTGAGTAGTGGTCAGATGAGGATGAGCACCTGCCATTTTGTAGACAGACATAGTATTTGGTGGGACAGACAATGTCCCATATGCACATTATAGAGCGGCAGTTGCCGGACCAGGTATTGAGACAGTTTGGAGAGGTACAGGATGTATCTCGAGGGAGAGAAGAGTTTGCTCGGTCATCATGAGAGGTCCTGCTACGGGGGCCAAAGATTCCAGTCGCCACTGTGGAGGCAGATATTGATGGTTTATAGGCACTTCCATGGAGATGGAGGGATGGACCAACAGATCTAGGGACCACTCCAGCTTATGATCAGTGGTGGGCAGTACACAGGCTAATTCCCATGACAGATCCAGGGCAGCCAGCACTGGTAGAGCGGCGTGGTATAGGTCCATGAGGCAGACGAGGCAGAGGAGGCCATGGTGATGGAGGGGATGATGGTAGAGGTGGCCGACATGGAGGTAGGAGAGGGAGGCATGGTCGGCGGGGACGAGGACCAGCCTTGTCACCGATCTGGGAGGAGAGGGGAGGAGAGGAGCATGTGGCTATGCTAGATGTGGCTAGAGGTGGTGAGGAGGAGCAGCCAGTAGAGGCTGTTATCCCAGACATCCCAGATATCCTAGCAGAGGGGGAGGTAGGTGCCAAGGAGGCAGGCAGAGAGGAGGGAGGTGCCGAGGAGGCAGTTGGAGAGGAGGCAGAGGTTGATGCCCTTGGGTTGCTAGGTGCCTACCAGGAGGACGATGATGAGGATGATGATTACGAGAGAGAGATCCGAGATTAGATCCTGGAGGAGCTCGATGAGGAGGAGGATGGGATAGACAGGGCTAGATAGGATGAGAGAGGGGTGGAGGATCCAGACATGGATACATTGCGAACCCAGGTTGCCTCCTTGGAGGATCAGATGAGAGTGTTGATGGTCGAGAGGGATGCCTATCGGGTGGAGAGAGACAAAGCCTTGATGGATAGGGATCAGGCCATAGCTCGGCGGCAGGAGACTGAGCAGAGGTTCACAGAGCTCAGGGCATTATGTACAGGACCATCAACTACGTTTGCCAAAGAGCTAGTCAGAGCTGGAGAGAGGGAGAGATATTATCGGGATCTGTATGAGGCAGAGATTCCACCAGAGAGATGAGCTCCCAGTTTCTCAATAGCACACAGTAGCAGGTCCCAGACCAGGACCCACACTCGGACAGTCAGCACAGAGGGGGTGGACCAGCCACACAGAGCAGGGCCATATGACAGACATCCCTCAACGCAGAGATCCTCAGGTTCACATCATCATTCCCCCACACACTCCCGGCATGATGGCAGTGGCAACTCAGGATAGGGGTACCGTTTATGGAGACATTGTATTTTGATCTTATAGCCTGCGGGCTTCCATGTATTTTTGATACATTATGACATTGTGATGTGACACATTTGAGTGATATATATATGATTTTGGTTGTGATTCTCATGATATGCATTTCTATGTATGGATTATGCAGTCTTTATTTATACATGTGATTTTTATATGATATGCCTATGTGATGGATGAGTATATGTATTTTATGATGTTTATGCAGCTAATGAGATAATGTTGATTCTATGTGATGTATAATTCTATATGATGTTAATCCTATACAATTATGAGATGTAATGTGATGTTATATGTATGATGCAGGTGACATGTGATGTTATACAAATGTAATGTGATGCCCGTATTTATAGTTGCTTTGTACATGAAATGCTTATAATATGTATTATTTTTAATGAGTATTGTCTATTATGCCATGATGATCTAGATATGAACTATGCCTTTATGTATGAATGTTTCTAACATGTATGTTGATGCAGGATGATGTATACCATTTTTTGTCATAGGATTTCATCATAATGCAAGAAAGAGGAACTGTTAGTGCAGAAAGAAAGATCGACAAAGAATGAAAGATAGAAGATAGATGTTAGTATTAGGAATCTTCAATATTTTTCCGTATCACAAAAGGTATTGCACTTTATCATCATTGGGCGGGACTAATACAAATGGAGAAAAACACCATGATATGACATAGATCAAGGTGTGCAAGGTCATCCACTTGCTAATAACAGATAGTCATAGACAAGGATTGTCATTAACTCATACTAAGGGCACAAGTTGCCCCAGTCTTTTTGTCAGGACAAACCACAGATAGCAAACAAAGTAAAAGACGGGTCATGATACGTCATTGCTCCTCTAAATCCTTCATGGGACATCCTTGAGGAAACTAGTAACATGACTCAAAATCAAATTTAAAAGACAGTTGACAAACAGCAGTCAAAGAAAATAGAATTCTGATACATCGTTGCTTCTCTAAATCCTTCATGGGACATCCTTGAGAAAGCTAGTAACGTGAATCCCAGTCATCAATACAAGATAAATGATAAGATAAACAAGCCATAAAGTCAATAAGCCAATAAAATAGTTGCCAAAACATGATTTTTTTGTTTGATTTGTTGATTGATAGAGCCTGATTGCAGGAGATACACATACCAGATAAGACTGTGAGTTTGGTTTCGATGTTATGACTATCTATATAAGGCATGACAAAGCCTGGTTTCAGAAAGACATGTATCGTATAAGATGTTGAGTCAGATGCCGTTGATGTGATAGCCTGTGTAAGGCTATGTTTGACCTTATTGATTATGTAGGAAGGACTCATCCTGTATAAGACATAGGTTGATTGTTTTGATAATGTCTATTTCCAAGAAGGACACATCCTGTAGCAGACTGTTGGCTGATCTGTTTGAATTGTTTTGTTTGGCCAGTTGTTTGATTTGACATAGAGACATTGCTGACTTGTTCACCAGATTGATGCATGACTTGATATGACGTGTTGACAATTGACTATGTGTGACGACAAACCCTAAAGGACTGACCTAGTGCGGCCTTGGGGGCTCATCGATTGATGGCCTTGCCTATGTTATACATGCAGAGACCTCGTAGTTCGACTTGACTTGACTGATAACACTGACTACAAATAAAAGACGTGTGTGAAAGTGAATGTGATGAACCCTAATGGACTGACCTAGTGCAGCCTCAGGGGCTCATCGATTAATGGCCTTGCCTACGTTATACACGCAGAGACCTCGTAGTTCGACACAACCAATGACCTTGTGATATATACATGTGTATTGACTCATGACTTTATACAGACAAACCTAAACGGATGGACCTAATGCCTCGGGGGCACATCGGTAGATGGCCTTGCCTACGTCTAGTCACAGAGGCAACGTAGTTTGACACATGACAAAGACTGACAAGTGCGGCTGACTCTGACTCTATTTTTTGGATTTTTGAAAATGTTTTTATTTTTTTGTCCTTTTTGAAGTTTTCTGATGTTTTTGTGTTTTCTCAGGTCATTTTGCAATATTTGTGGATTTTCCATGATTTTTATGTCTTCAACATAGCCAATGTAAGAACCAATATGACACATGTCAAGTGTTTGCCCCCAGTCGAGTATATAAGACCAATTGATTATGAATAGGGTAAAACGAGGGATATGAAATGCTCTCGATGTCAATCGTTCCAAGTTATGGGAAAGACTACCACTTATTAGGAATGATGTATACAAGCGATGGACACAAAAGATAAGGGATATGCATAGGGATAGTCAGTATGTACAGGGATAAGGACTATGTACAGGGAAGTAGACTATGTACAAGGTAGATTAGAATAATAGGAGACAAAGGAGCAGAGTTGAGTACACATGGCGCCTGTTTGCTAGGTTTTCACCATGGTACCTATCCAAAGCGCCACCGAAGTGGTTTTCACTATTGGACAAATGATTTGTCTTTACTATTTTCTAGATTATCTAATTTTTTTGGTGTTACCAAGATGCCTGTTTTCCAGGTTTTCACCTTGATAACGATTTTTTTGTGATTTTTTGATTTTTTTGTATTTTTGCTAATTAAGACAAAGGCTCCCAGAAGCTATGCGTAGAACTTCTTCAGATGCATACTATTGATTGGTGAGGACAATGGTTCCCCTTTAGGAGTAGAGAGTTGGTACGCTCTTGATCCAAAAGCTTCTATGACAATATAAGGTCCTAACCAATTAGGTTCAAACTTTCCTGGTTTGTCTCTTTCTGCTTGATTCTTTGGGTTCTCCATTAAAACTAGGTCACCAATGTCAAAGTTTCTGTTCAAGACCCTCCTGTTATAGCTACGACGAAGGCAATTTTGGTATGCTTGAAGATGGTCTAGTGCCTTCTATCTTCACTCATCTAAAAATTCTAGCTCATGGAGTCTCGACACTCGGTACTCTTCATCATCAATGTGGCCTTTCAGGGATACCCTTAAGGAAGGAATCTCGACCTCAATAGGAAAAATGGCTTCAGACCCAAAGACAAGTGAATATGGGGTAGCACCAGTGGGAGTACGGATACTTGTACGATAAGCCCATAAGGCAGGGTTAAGCTGTAAATGCCAGTCACGACCAGCATCATTGACAGTCTTCTTGAGAATTCTAATGATGGTCTTGTTAGATGCCTCCGCTTGGCCATTACCTTGTGGGTAGTATGGAGTCGAAAAGTGATGTTGGATATGAAATTCATCACACAAGTGACGAAATTCTTGGTTCTTAAATGGGCGGCCATTATCAATGATTATGGACTGAGGGACACCATATCGACAGATGATATAGTTCAGGATAAATCTAGAAATCTGTGTGTCGGTAATGTATGCCATAGGAATGGCTTCAATCCACTTCATAAAGTACTTAGTGGTAGTGATAATGAACTTGTGTCCATTAGATGATGTGGGGTGGATCTTACCTATGAGGTCGAGTCCCCATTGGGCAAAGGGCCATGGTGACGTGATAGGACGGAGCTCCTGTGCTGGGGCATGTATCAAATCTCCATGAACTTGACATTGGCGGAATTTTGTTACAAAGACATATGAGTCTTTTTCCATAGTAGGCCAATAATAACCCAGTCTCATAATCTTTTTGGCTAAGGTAGGACCACTAGAATGGGAACCACATATACCCTCATGCACCCCACGCAAGGTTGCTTGTGCTTCAATAGAATCAAGACATCTCAGTAGGGTATTATCTAAGGCACGTCTATATAGGGTGTCTCTGACGATGGTGTATTTGGCTGACTTGCGGACAAATGTTCTACGTTGGTTATTTGATAGGCCAGTGGGTATGACTTCGGCATGAAGGAAATCATAGATTTCTTTGTACCATGGGGAATTGGGACCAACGATGTCACACACCATTTCAGAATCTGGGATATCGTAGGCTAGGACCAAAAGCTGTTCGACCAAGAACTCAAACTTAGGCACGTTGTTAGGAATGTCAAGAAATGATGCAATTGTAGCCATAGCGTCTACTGCCCTGTTTAAAATGTGAGGTATTTGATGAAATTTGACTTTGTCAAAGTACTCTTTAAATCTATCAGCCATGCGCTTGTATGGAGCAAGCTTCTCATCCTTAGTCTCATAATCATCATTTACCTGTCTGATTACTAATTGAGAATCGCCATAAACCTGTAAAACCTTAATTTTCCACTTGACCGCCATGTGTAACCCTGTCACTAGAGCTTCATACTCTGCCATATTGTTAGTGCATGGAAATGCAATCCTGAATGACTTAGGGATGGAATCACCCTGTGGTGTGATAAACACTATCCCAACCCCTGAACCATGATTTGTATGTGAGCCATCAAAGTACAGTTTCCATGTTATGTTTGTGTCAAATGTGAATATGAACTCATCAGGAAAGTCTGCAAGTAATGAGTGATCTACCTGTATGGGTGCATCAGCTAACTGATCAGCAATGACCTATCCTTTAATAGCTTTTCTTTCTACATACTGGATATCATACTCACTAAGTATCATTACCCACTTGGCCAGTCACCCTGTTAATGCTGCCTTGCTGAGAAGATATTTCAGAGGGTCTATTTTAGCAATTAGCATTGTTTGATGGTTTAGCATGTAGTGCCTCAGTTTTTGGGTAGAAAATACTACTGCAAGACAGGCACATTCAATGTTACTATAGTTGAGCTCATAACCAACCAAAGTTTGGCTGATATAATAGACTGCCCTTTCATGACCTTCATCATCATTCTGTGCAAGCAATGCTTTGAGTGATGAATGGGTTACTGTAATATAAATAATCAACGGTCTTCCTTCAACAGGTGGCATTAAGATAGGTGGTGTGAGTAAATATTCTTTAATCAGTGGAAAAGCCTCTTCACACCTAGCTGTCCATGCAAAGGGTACTCCTTTCTTAAGTAGATGTTGAAAAGGATGTGTCTTGTCTACTAGCTGCACTATAAATCTTCTGATAGATTGCAACCTTCCCTATAATGTCCTTAGTTGACTGAGATTGTTGGGTGGTGGCATGTCCATGATTACTTTCACCTTAGCAGGATCTACTTCAATGCCTCGTCTAGAAATGATATAACCTAACAGCTTTCCTGACTTGACTCCAAACACACATTTCTTTGGATTGAGTCTCACATTATACTTCTCCAGCCTCTGAAATATCTTGTCTAAAACCTGTAGATGTTCTGCCCTTGTCTTGGATTTTACAATAAGGTCATCGACATAATCCTCCATACAAGTGTGCACTAGATCATGAAAGATAGTAGTCATGGCACGCTGATAGGTTGCTCCTACATTCTTGAGTCTGAAGGGCATAACATTCCAGCAATATGTTCCCCAAGGACAAGTGAAAGCTATCTTAGGTTGATCTTCAGTTGCAATTCTGATCTGGTTATATCCTGAAAATTCATCCATAAGGGACAACATCTCATATCCTACTATCATGTCAACTATCATGTCTATATTAGGCAAAGGGAAATCATCCTTAGGACAAGCTTTATTGATATCTCTAAAATCAGTGTAGATGTGGATGCCCCCAGTTGGTTTAGTGACTAGTACAAGATTGGAAATCCAATCTGCATAGTCGATAGATTTGATGAAACCAATGTCTAAGAGTTTCTTGAGTTCTGCCTTGACTAACAAAGCAATCTGTGGGTGCATTTTTCTTAGCTTTTGTTTCACTGGTTTGGCATTTGGTTGTAAAGGAAAGTGATGTAGAACAAGTTTAGGATCTAACCCAGGCATGTCAGCATATGACCAAGCAAAATTTATCTGTCTTTGTTCAAAGAAGTTGTGGAACTCTGATTTCTCTTGTGTTGTCAATGACGCTGCCAAATAAATCAGTCGAGGATTCTCTTTTGTGCCTATGTTGACTTCTATTGATTCTTCAATGAGCATGGGTGACTTTTCCTGTGCAATGGGGAGAATGTTCAAACCTCCATCCTTAGGCGCCTTAGAGAGGTTTTCACCTTCAGATGCGTCCTTTCTTTTTTACTTTTTCATTGTCTATAGGTGCCTTTCGGTTTTCACCTAAAGACTCATCCTTTTTATTTTGTTTATCATTTTTCTCATTTTTGCGACTGGAGGGTTGAACAGATTCCCCAAAATATGCTTTATTGTCCAAGTCAATGGTAAAACCAGCTTTATGATCTCCATTAGGTATGCCTTCTCGTAATCCCAGGAACTCATCAATTGCTTCATCATTCTCAAAAATGTCTAAGACGGGTGTGTCTTGTTGATCCCAATCAATGAGTTGGGGATAAACTAAGGGCATGTCATCATTGGAGTTATCAAAGTCTAATGGGGTCAAGGTAAATATTGAATTATTCATGTGATTACAAAAATCTTGTACCAGGTCCATTTTTCTCTTGGGTTTGGGTCGAGGTAGATGAATAGGTGGGCCTAATGCCAAGGTTTGACTATCGGAAATAGGTGGCTCAGGTTGCCAAGAGGTAGGATCAAGTGATTCCCAATAGTAGAGTTTAGACCATTCCTCTTTTGTCATTTTCTTTGGTGGACAGGAATTTAAAGGATTTGGTGAGGAACTTAACATCAAGTCAAGTTCTCCAAATAATTTGTCAAGGTCCATGGAAGAAGTAGAGGATAAGGAATCCCACTCATAATCATTAGAATCGAGGGAGTCACATTGATATTAGTCTACTGGTTTGTGAGATGTCTTAATATCTTCTGAAGCATGTACTTCCTCAAGTAAGGGTAATGGAGTACTAGGAACGCCAATCTGAATCGGTTGAAACCCTAGCCCTACTCCTTTTGGCCACTGAGAAACAAGTTTTGGTTCAATTCTGCCATCTTGGTTTAAACCTAAACCACTTTGTCCATCATATCCTTTGCTTTGCATGATTTTGAAACCCTTTCCATATAGACTTGTAGGAATATGAGCAAGTAAAAGGGGTTCATGATTATCTTCCTTATACAGCCAGGAAGTGGCATCTTCTATATCTACAGCCTCTTTGCTTAATTCACCCCATTTAGTAAAAGTTGTTGTGGGGGGAACATGTATAGTGATCATAGACTGTCCCCTACCTATTATAGGTAAACCATATGGCTTAGGAGGAACCAAATGGCTAACACAATAAGAATTCTTCATGTAATACTCTCCACAACCCTTGTCTTGGATCTCGACCCTAGGAGTGGTAGGAAGTGAGGGTGAAACAGATGTTCGAGTGAGTGTGGATGGGTCAACATAAGAAGATGGATTAGACGGTGAGGCCTCTTGGTTGACTGGCACTTGACATTGAGGGATCTCCTTTAGATTGGTGCAATACTGGAAAGGATCGGGATCACCATCTATAGTTATTTTGGTGCCATTGTAAGGGAATTTAAGACACTAATGATATGTGGAAGGGACCACCTTCATGGCATGAATCCATGGTCTACCTAGCAGAAGGTTATAAGGGAGGGTGAGATCCAAGACCTGGAACTTTGTCTCCATTACCGCAGGACCAATTCTGATAGGAAGTGTTACCACCCCCTTTGATTTTCGTTCTTCATCATCATAAGCCTTAATGACAATACTCTTAGTGGTGTCTACGCATGCTTCTGAGATACCTAATGCCTTAATTAGTTTTAAAGTGCATAGATTTAACCCTGCTCCTCCGTCTACCAAAACTCGTCTAACTTTGGTGTCATCAACAAGGACTTCTAGATGTAAAGGGTCATTGTGATTCATCTTGTCCGTGGCATAGTCTTGTTCAGAAAATGTGGCATGATGATTATTGGTCAAGTAGCCCACCATTTCCTAGAAATGATTGACATCAAGGTCATTAGGGACCGTGGTGTTCTGTAAAGCCTTATCAAGGATAGACCGATGCTCTAGGGAAATGCGCAACAATTCCAAGATTGAGATTTGGGCTGAGGTCTTCCCAATTGGTCAAGTAGGTTATATTGTAACTTGGAAGGTTGAGGTGTTTGCTGTGATGGAGAGCCTGGGATAGTAAACTTAGTACGATGAGTATTAACTGCACACTCAGGATTAGCATTGATAGTAATGGTATTGATGTTTTGATCAGCGGCGCGAAGGCAATGAATGATTTTGCCGCTATCATAATCATGTTTGATACTCACATAATTAGCTGACATATTGGTCTTAGTACTTGAACTGGGGACAGTTCCTTTCCCATGGTCATGTAGTGGGCCTGAAAAGACTTGATGATCAGTGTTGGATGTCTTTTGTTTTTGTCCACTAACCTCAATAATTCTCCTGTCAACAAGATCCTGTATGATATTCTTCAGTTGTCGACAATTTTGTAGGTTATGTCCCTTAGTCCTATGATAATCACAAAAGGCATTGTCATCCCACCAAGCTGGTTTTAACTGTCCTGGATCATATTGTCTTGGTTCCTACAGCTGTATGAGGTTGTGTTGTAATAGTTGTTTGAACACCGACTCAATGGGTTCCCCTAAGGGAGTGAACTCACGTTTTTGAAATCTCCTTGGTTGTGGACGTTGAGTATTTGAGACCATGTTAGGAGGTTGATTGACAACATTAAGCGTGTTGGCAAAAGTATGAGGTCCTTGAAATGTGAGGAGGGGTCTTGCTTGTAGTGTTTTAGCATCAACCACCCCATCATTGGTGACATTTTTGTTGTGAGACCATAATCTGTTTCTGTTAGTGGGGGTGTTTTGTACGATTGGGTTTCTATTGGATGTTGTCATTTTGATTTCACCCTTTTCAATGAGATCCTTCTCTATTATCACCCCTTTTTCCACTAGTTCTGAAAAAGATATACAACAATGTACCCTTAAGTTACTTCTGAGTTTTGGATGAAGGTTTTCTTGAAACATTGTAACCTTTTGTTTTTCGAGTATTTCAACAGGACACCTACTAGCAATAGTTCTCCATCTCTGGAAGAAAGCAATGAATGTTTCACCTTCATCTTGCATTGTGTGGCACAAGGTTGCTATATTTATCTCATGGTCAATGTTGAAGGAGAATTGCTCCATAAATTTCTCAACTAATTCCCCCCAAGATCTAATGCCAGAATCTAGACCTGAAAACCACTCTAGTGCAATTCCTACAAGATTTCTTGGAAATAGCCTCATAAGATACGTGGGGTCATAAGCGACATCTATGCATATGGTAGAAAATTTTGTGATATGTTCTACTGGATTGTGTTTTCCATTGTACTTAGGAAGATTCGGTATGACATATCCATGAGGGAAAGGTGTCATGTTCAATGATCTATCGAAGGGGAATGGGCATATGTCCTTTGTTGAAAATGATTTCTTAGTTGACACCGACATGTTATCCATTTGTGTTTACAATGCATGCATTTGTGTTTGTAGGACGTCAACTTGGGTCAAAGATGTGCTAGGAGGATTATGCGGATCCATGTATGTATTCTGAAATCCAAAGTCTCATGATGGGTTTCGATTGAACGTTGGCATCTGAGGTGGATTTGGATTCAGAATGTTGGTAAATGTATTCTGGTCTGGTATCTACATAAATTGGTGTTGACCTGGGTTCTGTGTAAATGGATTCCAAGCACCACTTTGTGAAAAGGGATTCTGATTCAGAATCAATGTGAATTGGTTTTGACTTGGAATCTACGTGGACGAATTCTGACTACCAATCTGTGAAAAAGGATTCTGATTCAGAATCGATGTAAATGGACTCTGACTGCTAGTCTGGAAGAGTGGATTTTGATTGCCATATTGGAAGGAGGGAATGCCCCCTGTTTGTGTAATCCTTGGTATAGTACTAGTGATTTGAGCACTAGGTATGGCCATCAACTATGGTAAGGTACCCATGATACTAGCAGTAGGTATGGTTGTTGATTGTGCACTTGTGACACCGACATATGAGGTATGGGCTGAGGTTTTAGGTCTTTTACTCCCAATAAGAGGACCAGTGGGAGTGGATGATGATGCCCCTATAGTGAAATTAAATCCTGATGTCATGCTAGATGTACCAAATGGGGATGTATGGACTGTTGTACTCTGTGTGGATGTGTTGGATGGCATAGTCGTGCTGACCTGAGGTATAGTAGTACTAGCAGTCGTGGTATTTGTCCCTTGTGTAGGTTGAGTTTGTAAGGTGCTAATCTCAAATCCTGGAGGTAAGGTAGCACCTTCAGCTAGCAATTTTCCTAAAAACTGTTGATGATCATTTGCTAGGTACTCATCTACAAAAGAGGCAAACTCAGGGTCCTATGCGGCAGCCTCTATGTCTTCTACTGCAATATGTCCTTGAGTGTTTCTAGTGGTGAATTTGTCTAATAGAGTCTTATGAGGTCTTGAAGAAAATGGATTGATGAACTCGTTTGGGTTCGACATGTTTTCTCTCTCTCTTCTCTTAGACCTAGTTTCAACCATGTAAGACAAGCTCAATATGCGGGATATGCAAGACTATATCTACAAACTGTATGACTCTAGTCTATGTTTTTGGGATTTTGTATGCAAATAATGAATGTCCTAGGATGACACTAGTCTAGACTCTAAAGATGCAAAGTCTAAGCAAGACCCTAAAGTGATCAATTCTATAAACCCAAGATGAAGGGACCAACTGCCTAAAGTCAAACCAAGGTGTCAATTTAGTTAAGTCAAGGAACCAATGTAGGACGAGGATCAAAGACAAGTTGAGTTTCCTAACTAGACTGATGAGATAGGATGACTCTCTGTAGGACAAAGTATAAGATGATAGGACTAGGTTCAATGACAAATTTTGTTAACACTATGACCTTTCTAGAGTGTAGATAGTAAATCAATCCTAAAGTCTGTAAAGGTGACCTTTCTAGAAGTCTAATGCAAGGGTGATATGTACCCTAAGATGAAGCTAAACTCTAACTGAAGACAACTATGGTAACGACTAAATGAACCTAAAGGATGCAAAATTGAGCAAATCGTTTCAGGTTTCTGTTTCAAAGACTATTTGTGCGAAGACCACAGAAACTGGTATAACCATGTTGACTGGATAGTGACTGTGAATTTTGGTTTTCTGATAATTAGACAGATGCGTCACAGGATTTAACAGATGCGGTTCAAGTTTAACAGTTGTGATCTAGACTGACAGATGCGACTCAAAATCTACTAGATGCGACCCTAACTGACATATGCGACTCAAAATATTACGCATGCAGTTTTTCAAAAGAAAATGCGAGCCAAACTGACAGTTGTGACTCAATTTTAACAGATGTGACTGACAATGACAGATGCGACTCTAAAATTAACAGATGTGACTGACAATGACAGATGCAAGTTTTTGGTGAACAGTTGTGACTCTCTATGAATTTTCAGTAACATGAAATTTAAATTGACTCCATTTTCTGTGATCAAATTTTGACAATCAAAGACAATCGTAAGACAAAGTGTTTTCAGTTTCAATTTCGGACTCAAAGGACATTTAAAGTGATAACAGACAAGCACATCCTAATAGGCCAAAGGCCTAGGGTTTGTATAATTGGTATAGCCCACCTATTATACCCTGGATTGATGATGAACACCTTTCCTTCTCGAGAGTGGATAGCTTAGGAATTTGGTGGCATTGGCTCCCCTCCACGGCTCATTAACGTCTTTCGAGCACACCAATTCTGAATTCTTTGGGCAATGACCTCCCAAGAACTGCTATCTCTACTCAAGGGGATCAACAGTGAGTATCTTTGGGCATGATATTGTACCCTGCACTAATACCAAGCAACGGCCACAAATAGGTTGGTCTCTAAAACAAAGGGTATTTAATTCAGGCATTCTGTTCGTGGGGTGTGATCCATACGGCGTGAATCCCCTTTCGGATCCATCTCGTCGGAACCACACTCATGATTCTTGGGGTTTCCCCAAGAACCCACTTTTATATATCGGCTGGAAGTCCCTCGGGTTCAGGGTGCTACCAGTCTAAGTTGTCCTAGGGTTAGTACTTTTTCCCACCAGAACAGGTCCAAGTTCTAGAGTTGGTAACCATTTCTCTTACACCCAGGATGGCACAGATGTGCAAGGGGAGAGGATACTTCGATATACCAAGTCGTAAGGGTAACCAGACTTGTGCTTTCGCACCAAACACAGTAGACACTTGTTAATTTTAACCAAACGAAAGATTTGCTACGCTACCAAACAATTTGTTTCAAAATTTTAACTAGGGTCTTCGACAAGCGTCTTGCAGAAGATCTCATTAGTAATTTTCAATATTGTCTTCCTCAATTGTCGTGCAAAAGCTTGTTAAATCCAAATGGCCACACGCTGAAAATCAAATATCAGTAACACGAAAATCAATTGAAAATTCCAAATTGCCGAAAGCAGAAATAAAATTTTACCAGTCAATTGCATCGCTTCGTTACCAGTCAAATGCGTTGTTTCTTTTTCAGTTGCGGCTCAGGAAATCAATTGTGGTTTAGGAATTGTCAGATGCATCATTTCCTCTATTAGATGCGGTTCAGAAAGTCAATTGCGGTTCAAGAATTGTCAGATGCGTCGTTCCGTACGAAAAATATGCAAAAACCAAAATTAAAAGATCTACGGATTCGTGAAGATGGTGTCTTCACGTCGGGTTCACCAAAATGTAACGCCAAATAAAAGCTTTGCACAATAGAAAACAAAGAAGATCATTAGAAGCACACATGCATACAATACTAAAATCTAAAATGCAAATTCCATTCGTTAAGCAACAAAGAACATGGGAAAGTAAAAATGTAAACAAAACTAGAACAATCTCACCAATTTCGAACGTATTTCCATGATTCATCTCGATTGCCCTTCTCCATTTTGCTTGTGTAGTATAATTGCCCTCAGATTTTCAAGTTCGTGCAAGTATAGCCTAAGATAGTGATTAGCAAAATATCAAAGATTCAAGACAAAGTGCTCTCAAAAGTTATAATATTCGCGAGAGAGATCGGAAAGAAGAATGACAAATCAATTTATAGAAAATTGATTATTCGAACGACAGGCCAAGATCGAAAGATCAACGGATGGTTGAGATTGACTGATTAGACATGCATTCTGATAACTGACAACGATGACATGAGTAATTCGAATTAGAAATAGACTTAAAGATTAAATAAATGATTTAATCTTCAGTTCGGCATTCGAAAACATTAGAAATATCTTTGCATGACAAAGATGAAGATTAATTATAACGACTCTCTGTTTGAATGCATGCACAACACTTAATTAATTAAATAAGAATATTTAATTAATCCGCATGTGCACGCAAATAAGATAGAACTGGACGATTTGAATGATTTGACGAAGAGATTACTTGAAGACGCCACTCAGACATTAAATCAAAGGTTAACTGAACGATTAAAATAGATGTCGAGTCGAGTAAAAGTGAATACTTAGATAACTCACATAATTATCTAAAATATAGAGGAATGCGTTAAAATAGAATTAATGAATTAAATAATTCATTTAATTCAAGACTCGATATTAGAAGAATAATTAAATAAATAAGATTTATTTAATTAAATGATGAAGGGATTTAAATGAATAATTAAATAAATAAAGAATTTATTTAATTATAGTTGAAATATGATAAAGAATAAATTAAATAAAATTTATTTAATTTGACAAGAAGAATAAGGTTAATTAGTAACATAATTAAATAAAAAGAGTTTATTTAATTAATCGATAGAATAAAGAAAGTGTGAATTAATTGAATAATTAAGATTATTTAATTAATAGAAGAAATAAAAGAAGATGAATTAATTAAATAATTAATAATATTTAATCAATAGAAGAAATGAAGACTATAGAGAATAATTAAATAATTGACATTATTTAATCATGACCATGAAGAATACGAATTATGAAGAATATGGAAGTCGCAGGCCTAAACCAGATTTCGGTGTCACAATACTTATTTTACACAAGGCACCTTTGCTAGGTTTTCACCAAGGTACTTGCCCAAAGCACCACCGAAGTGGTTTTTGCTAGAGGACGATTCTTTTTCTTTATTGCTTTTCAATCCTTTTTCCGATTTTTTTTTTTTGGATTTTTGCTTTTTTGATTTTTTTTTTTGGTATTTTTCGAAGACCTTTACCAATGCACCAGATGAGCTGGGTGCAAAAACTTTTGAGATGCAAGTTTTTGAGGCGTTCATCAAATAGATTCCCTTCTGGTGTGGATAATTGATATGCTCTTGATCCAAAGACTGATACTATAACAAAGGGACCCAGCCAGTTAGGTTCAAATTTTCCCTTCTTCTCTCGATCTTGTTGATTATGGGGATTTTCTTTTAAGACTAAGTCACCAACCTAAAATGCTCTAGGTATTACTCTATGATTGTAGCTCCTATATATCCTTTGTTGATAATATTTTAGGTGATCAACTGCATGTTGTCGGCGTTCATCTAACAGTTTTAATTCTTGTAGCCTAGATACTCTATAATCCTCATATGAAATCATCCCTTTAAGTGACACACACAGGGATGGTATCTCAACCTCAATAGGTAGAATAGATTCTAATCCATAGACATGAGAATAATGTGTTGATCCTATTAGGGTGCGGATACTAGTTCTGTAAGCCCACAATGTTGGGTTTAGTTGAACATGCCAATCACGTCTAGCTTCATTGACGGTTTTATTCAAAATCTTCAAGATAGTCTTGTTTGAGGCCTCTACTTGGTCGTTCCCTTGGGGATAGTAAGGTGTAGAAAATTGATGTTGGATATGGAATCTTTCATAAAGCTCTTGAACATCTTGATTCTTAAAGGGTCATCCATTATCCGTAATGATAGATTGAGGGACACCATACTGACATATGAGATAATTCAGGATAAATGAGGATATTTTCTTCCTCGTGATGGCGATTAGAGGAATAGCTTTAATCCACTTTGTGAAGTATTCTATGGATGTGATTATAAACTTATGTCCATTAGAGGAAGAGGGATGAATCTTTCCTACAAGGTCCAATCCCCACTGGCAAAAGGCCCATGTAGTTGTGAAAGGATGCAACTCTTGTGCAGGTGCATGTATCAAGTTTCCATGAATTTGACATTTGGAACACCTATTGACATATTAAAATGACTCTTTCTCCATATTCAGCCAATAATTCCCCAATCGTAATAATTTCTTAGCTAAGGTTAAGCCACTTGAACGTGTGCCACAGATACCTTCGTGAACCTCTTGTAAAGCGATTTCAGCTTCATTAGGTTCTAGACACCGAAGAAGAGTACCATCCAAACGTCATCTATAAAGTACGTCAACTATTAGGGTGTAGCGAGCCACTTGTCGAATGAAGTTTCATTTTTGGTTTCAAGATAAGTTAATTGGAAGGGTATTGTCTTGTAGGTAGGTATGGATTTCTCCATAGAGGGAAATTTGAGGGTCAACAATATGGCATATCAATTGGGATTTTGGATCTTCATATGATGGGTTGGACACTTGTTCTACCATGAATTCATAACATTTTCATTGTTCAGGTATTTGCAAGAGAGAAGCAATGGTGGCCATGGCATTTGCAGCTTTGTTTTCTATTCTGGGAACCTGTGCAAACTTGATCTCAACAAAGTACTTTTTGAAATCATCCATCATCCTCTTGTAAGGTAGCAACTTGTCATCCTTTGTTTGATAATCATCATTGACTTGGTTGATGACCAATTGTGTGTCACCATAGACTAGCAATTATGTGATTTTCCATTCAACAACTATCTTCATTCCAATGATCAATGCTTCATATTCAACTGTGTTGTTGGTATAGGGGAACATTAATCTATAGGATTTTGGAATTGTGTATCCTTGCAGTGAAACAAACAAGATTCCTATGCCTAATCCATGTTTTCTATAAGAGCCATCAAAGTATAGCCACCACTGTTGTGTAGACATGGTTAGGACATCATTATCAAGGAATTCAATGTTCATTGGATTGTTATCTGACAATGGTGCTTTAGCTAGTTGATCTGCTATGGCTTGACCTTTAATTGCTTTCCAGTCCACATACTAGATTCCGAACTCACTCACTATCATGACCCACTTAGCTAACCTTGTTAAAGTAGCTTTTCCAAGTAAGTACTTTAATGGATCAATTTTTGGCAATGAATTTGATGGTGTGAGTCAACATGTAGTGTCTTAATTGTTGTGTAGCAAATACAACCGCTAAGAAAGCTTTCTCAATAAAGGTGTAGTTGATATCATAACCATTTAGGGTCATGCTGATATAATAGATGGCACTTTCTTTTCATATAGAATCTTCTTGTGCCAATAAAGCTCCCAAAGATATCTCAGTTGTTGCAATGTATAGTAATAATGTTTTTCCCTTGACTGGTGGTATCAACACATGCGATGTCATCAAGTATTAGTTTAGTTGACTAAAGGCAGCTTTGCATTTGTCATCCCACTTGAAAGAGACATTCTTGTGTAATAAGTGATTGAAAGGATGAGTTTTATCAGCTAGTTGAGCAATAAATCTCTTGATGGATTGGAACCTTCCTTGTAATGATATGAGTTGGTTGATGTTTTTAGGAGGAGGCATTTCCATGATGGCTTTGACCTTTGCAGGATCCACCTCAATGCCTTTCGCTAAGACAATGTATCCCAAAATTTTAGCTGATGTTACACCGAACACACATTTCTTGGGATTTAACCTCACTTTGAATTTCTCCAATCTTGTCAAGATTTTGTCTAGAATCTCTAAGTTTCCTTCTCTAGTGTAGGATTTTTCCAACAAATCATCTACATAGTCTTCCATAAAAGTATGCATCATGTCATAGAAGATGGTAGTCATAGCTCTCTGATATGTAGCTCCAACATTTTTCAACCCAAAAGGCATCACATTCTAGCAAAAAGTGCCCCAAGGACATGTGAAGGCTATTTTATTTTGATCTTCAGGTGCTATCTTTATTTGGTTGTATCCTGAAAATCCATCCATAAGTGAACATTTCATGCCCAACAGTCAAGTCTACAATCAAATTAATGTTTGGTAGAGGAAAATCATCTTTTGGATAGGCTTTGTTAAGGTCCCTGAAATCCATGCATATCTTGATGCTCTTATCTAGTTTGGATACCAGAACAATGTTTGATATCCATTCAGCATAATCAATAGATCTTATGAATCTTGCATCTAATAGCTTTTTCAACTCAAATTTCACCAGAAGGGCAATATGGGGATGCACCTTTCTTAGTTTTTGCTTTACTGGTTTTGTGCCAGGTGGTAATGACAAATGGTGCATAATGAGTTCTGGATCTACGCTTGGCATGTCAGTGTATGACCAAGCAAAGTTGATTTTCCTCTCCTCAAAGAATTTGGTGAAACAAATTTTCTCCTCTTCTGTCATGGATTCCACTAAATGTAGGGTCTTCACTATTTCAGTTGTACCAATATTGATAGATTGCATAGGTTCTATTAGCACTGGAGTTATCTCTTGATAGTGTTCTGGGAGAGTGTCAAAAATTCCATCTCTTGGTGCCTCAGAGAGGTTTTCACCTTGAGATATGCTCTTTGTGTTTACTTTTTCCTGATTTAATAGTGCCACCATGTGGTTTTCACTATTAGAACTATTTCCTATATTTTTCATTTTGCAGTTGAAAGTTTTAACACTCCCTTCGTCAGGAGCTTCGTTATGAGATTCAATGGTGGAACATGTGTTAGGGTTATTGGAACATAGGAAGTTCATGAGGTCATCATTGTTTGAAAAGGTGGGCATGTCGAGTGGCTCATTTTGATCCCAATCAATTAGTTCAGGATGCATTAAGGACAAGGAGTCATTAGATTGGTCAAGGTCATAAGGTGTAAGCATCAGGATAGCCATGTCAAATTATCCAATGAGGTCTAAGATGTTACTTTCTTCCGACGTGTCTATCTCACTCGAAGACTGATCATCTTCACTTGAGTCATCGACATATTGCGATCCATATTCAAGTGGTCTAGAACCAAAATTTTTTCCTTTCATACATATTGGGGTATACTTTTGGATTACATCGATCTCTTTGTCATGGCAAGATTCCTCAGAGAGAGTCCCATTCATATTCATTGGAATCTGTTTCATGATCCTCACTAGCCTGTAACTATAAGATTCTTTTGACAACTCTTTGAGTAGCTTCCTCTTTTAAGTCTTCCCTATAGACTAGTCCTATTTTGTCTTTGAGATTCATTGTAACAAGCTGTATTGGTTCACTAATGCCTTCTTTTCTTTTACCCAAAGGACCATTTCCCTCATATCCCATTTTTGTCAAGATTGTCTTACCTTTGCCATACTTATTGGTGCATATATTGGACATCGATACCTGTGAAGGTTCTTCATCTTTGTATAACCAGTTTAGGACATCCCTATCTTCTGATTCCTCCACTTGAGTGCTTGCTTTTATAAACTTCCCATCAAAGAGTGTGATGGGTTGTAAAGATTGTTGTCTTGAAGTAGATGGTTGTCCATGTGACTTAGGAGAAGATGAAAGCTGTGATAAGTATGAAGATTGCTCAAATGAGTATTCTTCCCTTGTCTTTTATTTGGATCCTTTCTAACTATTTGGATAAGGCATCAAATTGACTTCCATTGTTGCATGAAATAGAGTCAATGACCCCTTTATCTTTTGATTGAGCCCTTTCCTCATACTGTTTTGACAAAGAACCCATTAGACTTTCTTTGTTTGATGGATTAGAGTTGATGACTTCTCTATTATGTGGTACAAAGGTATATTGACTTGTTTTGAGTGCATTGCAGTATTGGGGATTGCTAGAATCGGCAGCAATGGTGATCTCCTGCCCATTGAAAGGAAATTTAAAGCACTGATGATAGGTTGATGGTAACACTTGCATTTCATGAATCCATGGTCATCCCAAGGGTATGTTATATGTCAATTCCTTGTCTAACACCTAACACACTATGTCTTTGACGATTGGTCCCACTTGAATGGGTAAGATAATCAATCCTTGGGAGGATCTTTCTTCATCATCATATGCTTTTATGGTGATTTTCCTTTGTTTTAGACATGGAAGGGGTAACTCCTTTCAATGTTACTTTGGATTGTCCTCTTGTAATCACATTGATAGGTGTATTGTCTTGATCATTCATAATTTTGATGACATTAATTCGAGTGTCATTCGTGTCAACGTTAGTGCTCAGATTTCTAGGTTAAAGGTCATTGATTTGATGTGATATAGTTCCCTCTTTGTGTTGGATTTCAGTAGTGGCATCCTTCCCTTGGCTTCCAATTTCAATGTCTTGGATGGAATTCCCAACCATCTCAATACAATGAATGGTAGAATCATAAACATAGTTTATATTCTTGCCTTTGGTATTCAATGTAGAGGACTCTCCCTTTTCATAATTGGGTAAAGGGTTCTTGAACACTCCCTGATCACTGTTTATTTGGGGTCCTTAATGTGTTCCTTTTTGTTATCAATGAGATCTTGGATTGCGTGTTTTAATTGCCAACAATATTTCATCATATGACCCTTGTTTTGATGATAATCATAGTAATGAGCATCATTCCACCAAAAGGGCTTGACTTGTGGATCCTAGTTTTGTGCTTCTAGCACTGTGATAAGCTTAGCCTTAGTAAGTTCCTTTAAGTCAAAATCGAAAGATTGTCCCAATGGTATAAATTTTTGTTGATTGGAAGGTTTTGGAAACAGTGTTTCCTAAGTCCTCGAATTAGTCTAATTGTTGTTTTGGCTAACATTTGGAGTGTTGGGAGGATTGTTGGTTTGATTGGTCTTGGTGGCAGCTTTTGTTTAAGTTGAATATGGGTTTGGTATTTTGATTTTCAGCTATGACCTCATTGTTACCCACGTTCTTGTTTCATTTCCAAACTTTAGGTTTGTCCCCATTGTTGTAGTTGTTAGAGGAAGTGGATGAGTTGTTTTCATTGTATACCTTAATGACCCCTCTTTTGACTAAGGCTTCTTCAATTTTAATTCTGTTTTCAATCAATTTTTCAAAGGTAGGGGGACATTGTAATTCCAACCTATAACTCATCTCATCGTTTAGGTTATCAATGAAATATCTATCTTTTCCTTTTCGAGCATGGGACAAGAATACCTTGCAAACAATCTCCTCCATTTTGCAAGAAAATGAGGAAGGACTCACCCTTTTTCTGCTTCAAGTTGCAAACGTCTTTCATGGTGATATCATGTTGGATATTGTAAGAGTATTGAGTAAGAAATCTATTGACCAACTCTTCAAATGTGTTGATGGGGGGTGTAATATTTGAAAACCATTCAAGGAATTTCCCTCCTATACTTCATGGAAATAGTCTCATAAAATAAGTTTCCTCATGTGCAAATTCTAGACTCATAGTTTGGAATTCCCTTACGTGATCTAATGGATCAGTTGTACCATTGTATTTATCATACTTTGGAAATTCAATACATTTAGGGAAAGGAATCATGTTGACGAATGGATTAAAGGGATAAGGACAAATTTCCTCAATCAAGTATCATTTCGAAGTTCCCCTTTGCATGTCTAGAACTTATTGTTGAAGGTTTTTCATTTGATGAGTTAAAGTAACCATTTGTTCTATTTCCTTTTCAAAATTTTGGAGAGGTGCTTTTAAGATGTTGATGTCAAAGTCAGGGGGAAGTTTGAATCCTTGATTGGCTAACATTAATAGGTACTTTTCCCCATCTCTTTCAAAAATATTTTCTAAAAACTTATGGAAATTGGGGTATTGTTCTGCTTGTCGGATATCCTCATCGCTTATTTTTTCCCCTTGAGTGTTGTTGAGTCCAGGAATAGGTATTTCTTCTGCATCAGCCATGTTGCTAAGGATATCACTATTTTGAAGTTCAATGTTGGGAGTTTCGATATCGAAAGCTTCACTACTCGGACTTCCTATGTTTTTCGTTTCAAAGTTGGGTGTTCCAAGTTCCTTGTCCTTAAGTCTCCTCTTTTGTGATCTTGTTTGGACAGGCATACAAGTGCTAGGGTCTAAACTAAGCTTTGATCTAAGTTTGACATAGTGCCAAGGATTACAACTGAGTCAAATAGAATGACAAATTCTATTGGTTAGACCAAGTTTGATTTGATTGCATGACATAGATTCGTGGTTAAAGGATGAAAAATCCCAAAGATGAAACTAGGTTTTGCATTCAAAAATGTGATAGATAGTGATGATTTAGGCACCTTGAGATGTTTAGATCTAGGATTAATTTGAAAATTTCCACTTGTATAGGTTTGTTTCGACAACGTTTAGACTTCTAAGGTATCTAAGAAATGATCTTGGACTCAAAGTTTTGACTCAAGAGACGTAATTAAGGTACTCAAAATGTTGGAAAATTCTTGGATTTTGACAATAGTACATCATGTATAACTCTAGATTGTCTTTGCACACTCTCTTGTAAAAATTGAAGGTTAACCTTTCTCTAAAGTCGTAAAGCATAGACAAACTTTTTTTATGTTGTTTTGGACTAAGAGTTTTGATCTTTGTTCTAATCTTGACCTTTCATGAAATCATCATGTAAACCACATTTTTCGACCATTTTTTTGCCTAAGGAAAGGTTGAATAATGCTGAAAGGACTGATTTTCTGAAGATGGATGGACCTAAGTTATTGACTTGTCTACCTCAATGAATGTAGTTCTGAATCATGGTATTCACTTTCAAAATGTAACATTTTTTATGGTGTTTTGTTTGAGTTTTGTTTTGAAGACACATCAAGCAGAATATACACTCCTAAGTCTGTGTAAGACTGTATTCTTTTAGATTCCATGTGGGTTTTACCCCAACTGCACTATCTTTAGCGGATGAATTCAAAAGATTGGCTACACAAGCCCCCCCTTACAGTGCAATCTCTTCTCAGGCCAACCAAGCTCCTAGTCCCCATGAAACTCCCATGGTGAACCAATCACCTCTACTAAAAACTGTGAGAATGTGGATGCCTTGGCAACGACCGTTGCTGCACCAAAGAATAGATAAAGGATTTTGGAAAATCTTCAACAAGGTTTTTAATGTGGGCATTCCATTCGTGGGGGATAATACATACGATGAGAGTCCCTTTTGATCCATCTCGTCAAAATTATCCTCATGATACTTGAACTTTCCTCAAGTATCCACATTTATATCCTAGTTGGAAGTCACATGGCTTTAGCATGTTACCGGTTGGGTCGTTCCCTTGGGTGATTACTTTTTCCCACAAGGCAAGCCCTCTAGGATAAACAAAAGTAAGCACGTATACCCATAGTTCAATTGATCTTTATTTTGCATGAATAAAGAGAGAACTCATGCCATATACTCCACTTACACTCGCACATAAACAAGAATGGGTCTAGCTTTTTGGATCACCCAGTTAATGGGAGAGTATATGCCTACCATTCATCACATACAAAAGACATGGTGTTTATTTTCCTTTAATTAAGCTATGTTCCTAACTTAACCAACATGAAACATGATGTTCAGTATCCCTTTACTTAAGCTATGTTCCTATCTTAACCAAAGGAAACAAGTAAATAATGTCCAAACCCTACAATATGTTAGTAGTTTATGTTTTGAGTCTTTGACAACGAATCTGGGAAAACCTGCAAATGCACAACACAAAATGTGATTTTTTGATTTGGTGACAAACTGCAAGAGGCACCAAAATAGAGACAAGAGGTGCCAAAACTCTAAAAATAGTGTAGAATGGTCTCAAAACAGGTGAAAAGGGTCCTGGAACAAGATGCAAGAGATGCCAAAACTCTGACAAGAGGTGCCAAAACAGGTGCAAGAGGTGCCAAAACTCTAAAGTGACCCAGAATGGTCCCGAAACAAGTGAAAAAAGCACCATAACAACTTGCAAGAGGCACCAAAATAGGTGCAAGAGGCACCAAAACTCTAAAAGTGACCCATAATGGTCCCAAAACAAGTGAAAACAATCTCGGGACAACTTGCAAGAGGCGCCAAAATAGGTACAAGAGGCGCCAAAACTCTTAGAACATGCCAAAATAGTCTCAAAATAGTTGAGAATGGTCTTTGCATTGCTTGCAAGAGGTGTCAAAATAGAGGCAAGAGGCGCCAAAACTCTAAAAACAACCTATAAATGCCTCAAAACAGCTTAGAATTGCCTCCAAACTGGTGGCATACATTCCCAAGTCATAAACCTTGAACCTACAATCATGAAATCATCAAAAAGTTAGTAATAAGTGAGGCAAGGGCCCCATGGTGGGTGCCATTTTGTGCGTGTGTTGAATGTGTAGAGTGAGTTATTCTAATGTCAACACAAACCTTAATGAGACAGTTTACATTCAAAGTTTGAAGCAAGTAAAACTAATCTATTTGTAATACAATCAAACCTTTCAAATACATATCATTGTTCTCTATTTCTAGGGATTTATTAAACCGTTTGGCTCTCAGATTTCCATGGGCACAAAAATTGTTAAAATGACTACCTAGAAAATGAGATTTGATGCTTAATATGCAAGCTAAGATGATTTCTATGTGCAAATGTGTGGTGGAAGGATTAGTGGTATGAAAATGTGTGCTGGAATGATTAGTGGTCTGCTCCTAAATGAAACAAAATGATGGAAAGGATAATAGATGCAACGACAAACAAAGGATGATGTTGATGATAGATGAAGAAGTGGAGATGAGTGAGATGATATGCAACTATAGTGAACTATCCATGATTATGCATATGCTCAAATGCAACAAAAAAGAAAACTAACCTAAAATGTAACTATGATGCAATGGAGATGATAAAATGTAACTATGAAGCAATTAATTAATCTAAGATGAGAATGCAAAGTAACACATAATATGAAAGCTAAGTATAATACTCCATGAAAGCTCCAAGCTCCTACGAAAAACCTGAATGGTAACAATACTCAAAGTGTGGATGGAAAATGGCATTATAACACTATTCCAATTTGTATTTCAAAATAGCATTATAAAATTACTCAAAAGGTGGATGATAATGCAAAGGATGAGGGGTGTATTTATAGAGTTTCTCAAACATTTTGTGAGGTGGCACCTATCAACGGTTCAGATTCAAAGGAGACAAGATAGATGGTAGAGATGAAAGGAATTAGGATGTTGTTCCCTTGACCAAGGACAACATTCCATGTGTGTGAAGAGAATCCCTTGACCAATTGGAAGCATACCAAATGTATGAGATTCCAAGTGTGTGAAACAAAGACCCATGTGCTCCAAATTTTTTGGAAGTGTGAGGGAATAAATCCATGTGCTTTTTCTTATTGGTGGAAGTGTGTGAGGATAATTCTAATTAATAATTAGGCTTATTTATTTTCATGTGACCTTTATGATGTGGCACATAAAAAGTTGTAGAAATTTGCTCTAATTCTTAATCAAGATTAGGGAAGATTAAATAAATAAATACGTTTAGGGTTTTTTGTTTATTTAATTTAGAAGAATGTGAATTAGGAGAATTAAAAGGAAAGTGAACAATATAAATAAAGTAAGACCTTATTTATATGTAGTTGAAGTATTAATCAAATAGGTTGTATTTAATTAATTGAATGTGATGACCGTTTTCAGGTGTATACACCAATCATTCATGCCACAAACCTATTCTTAGACTTCCAAGACACTGTATTCATCATGTTTTGCTTGAAACAAACCAAGAAAATACTCACATACCATAGATCTATCAAATTCTTTGATTCTTGCAGTCAAAACATTATTTTACACATTGAGTTATCTTCGCTCAAAACATCAAAAAGAACAAATATTCCTTCTAACCTTATCCAAACATAGAGACATTTGTAATAACATCAGCAAGATAGTTTCCAAACATTTACAACTATTCTTTCCACTATTTTATTAGATTCACTATTTTTAGCAAACTAACCTCTATATCTCTAGTAGGTCACCATACTCTTGAAGTGAGTGATTCCTCTTCAATCACAATGTATCTTTACAAACCCAATACACATTTAGAGACCCATTTTAGTCTATTTTAACATATCACAAACTCAGATGCTCTTGTTTTGTAAAAAACACTTGAAGTCCTAACTGTACCGCTGGAAAAACTCACCAATTAGTTCAAAGATGCAAAGCAAACACCATTTAATCATAAGCTCTAGAAATCAACTCCTAGCCTTATTGTATGCATTTTCCCCAAATACCAACATGTAGCCATCCATTTTTATTGGAAAACTTTTGTATTTTTTGAAGATCAACAACCAAACATGGAATTCTTGTCTTCTATGCATTATTCAACACACAAACTTCTTACAACATCCTAATTACATCCTAAAAAATCCATCCCACCATTCTTATAAACCTACATCAGTGGGATGGAGGTCTAAAACCTCACAGGACTCTTAAACCCCTTGTTAAGGGTTCATAGAAAGATTTTGAATTTCTTGCTCTTTACACTTCTAAATTTGATTAAAATTCTTCTAAATACCTCAAATGGATTGCCCACTTACTGATCTAAATAAATAAATAAAATATAATACTATCATACTATTGTACAATCCTTGCAATGGATTGGTAAAAGAGAGAAAACACATAAATTGAAAAAACAAGGACTTTATTTAATGAATCTCTTCCAAGAATACAATCTCTCTTGTTGACTCGACCTCATAATGCTATTTTAAAGTGATTTACATAAGTTACAACACCTGCTTTTTGATCTCCAACTAACTAACCACCTTCTATACCGAGATGACCCTTCACATTCTTGTCCTTTTTTGCATTTTGCAAGTTTTACAACTTTGCACTTTTTACATCTTTTTTATCAAATAGACAACTTTTGCATTTTTTTACACCCTTGACCACCTAGTGACCTATAAAAGACTCAAATACATTGAAATTGACCTTTACATGACCTTGTCACATTGCTTTAGACTTGAAAACTCAAATTTTACAATTTTTCCTTTTGAAGGCATTCAATGAACAAGCTACACCTACACCATACAACCAACCAACAAAACTTTCCAAGTCCCTTGGAAATATTTTGTTGCATCTTATTTTTCTTCTCAACTTATCTTGAAGTGATCCTTCTTTCTTTCTCTTGAATCTTCATCTATCTTGGTTCCAACCTTTCCTTCAGCTTTGTCTTCACCACCATCTTCACTTGTCTTCACTTTTCTTTTCTTTGCCTTTTGACTTTTTCATTCTCTTTTTTTTCATTCAAAAGGACACAGGACCATCCTTTCTCATTGCTTCTCCAAGGAATCTTTCCTTTTTTTTTCACAATTCATCCTTGACCTTCTCCAACCAATCATCTTTTCATCTACTCCCATCAGTGGAGTACTCTCAAACTGACTAACGTCTTCAAATGGCTGCAAACTCAAGTTCTTCTTCAAATAGGTATCCATCTTCCTTACTGCCTCACCACACCAACTCAACAAACTTATTTGCCTCACTTAGGCATCACCTCTTTTCTCTACCTAGTCTCTTGTCAACCAACAACCATGTTCTCTCTTAACCTACACAAACACACAATCACAAACACCAAACTCTCTCTACAACTTAGATGGATCAAGCACCTGCAACAACCCAACTCAACAACAACAACTCAATTAATCATCAGAATCCACTAGCTATGATACCAATTGATGTAGAGCATCTACCTAAACCTCAAACCAACCAGGGGTACTTCTAACCCAAACTCAAATGGAGAAGATCAAATTAAACAATCACCCTAAATTCCTTTATCTTTTCATCAAAATCAAATCATTTCACTTGAGAATCACAAGGCACCAACCACCAAACTAGTATCCCAAATCCTTATCAAATTCCAATACATCTTATCCATCATCAATTTATCAAAATAAAAGCAATAACCTCTTTAGAAGACTTTGAACCAAATCAAACACCTAACTGACACCATCTTACTCTTCATTCCAATTTACTTCTACAAGGAAAAATAACCACAAACCAATCATTCATGCCAAAAACCTATTCTCAGACTTCCAAGACACTGTATTCATCATGTTTTGCTTGAAACAAACCAAGAACATACTCACATACCACAAATATATCAAATTCTCTAATTCTTGTTGTCAAAACATCATTTTGCACATTGAGCTATCTTTGCTCAAAACATCAAAAAAAAAAAAATTGCCTTCTAACCCTTATCCAAACATAGAGGCATTTGTAACAACATCAACAAGACAGTTTCCAAACATTTACAACTATTCTTTCCATTGTTTTATCAAATTCACTATTTTTAGAAAACTAACCTTCATATCTCTAGTAGGTCACCATACTCCTAAAGCGGGTGATTTCTCTTCAATCACAATGTATCTTTACAAACCCAATACACATTCAAAGACCCATTTTAGTCTATTTTAACATATCGCATACTTAGATGCTCTTGTTTTGTAAATAATGCTTGAAGTCCTGACTGTACTCCTGGAAAAACTCACTAATTAGGTCAAAGATGCAAAGCAACCACCATTTAATCAACTTGAAACTACCAAACAACCACATACAACATTAAGACAGGTTACAAAACTTCCATAACACCAACTTTCAGGCACTGAAAGACTCGCTTTAGCATCATATTATAAAACCCTTGATTGTAGGCTTAACAATACAGAGAGAGTTAGGGTTTCTTGAAAATAAACGTGCTAGAATGTGTCTACATATGATCTATAAATCAACTCCCAACCTTATTTTATGCATTTTCCCCAAATACCAACATGAAACCATTCATTTTAATTGGAAAAAAATTGTATTTTTTGAAGATCAACAACCAAAAATGGAATTCTTGTCTTCCCTACATTATTCAACACACACTTCTTAAAACATCCTAATTACATCCTAAAAAATCCATCCCACCATTCTTCTAAACCTAAATCGGTGGGATGGAGGTCTAAAACCTCACAAGACTCTCAAACCCCTTGTTAAGGGTTCATAGGCAGAGTTTGAATTTCTTGCTCTTTACACTTCTAAATTTGATTCAACCTCTTCTAAATACCTCAAATGGATTGCCCACTTATTGATATAAATAAAAAAACAAATATAATACTACTATATTGTTGTACAGTCCTTGCAATGGACTGGTAAAAGCGAGAAAACACAAAATTGCAAAAAAAGGGACTTTATTTACTAAATCTCTTCCAAGAATACAACCTCTCCTACTGCCTCAACCTCACAATGCTCTTTTAAAGCAATTTACATTAGTTACAACACCTACCTTTTGATCTCCAACTACCTAACCACCTTCTATATCAAGATGACCCTTCACATTCTTGTCCTTTTTTGCATGTTGCAAGTTTTACAACTTTGCACTTTTTACATCTTTTTCATCAAATATACAACTTTTGTATTTGTTTACACCCTTGACCACCTAGTGACCTATAAAAGACTCAAATACATTGAAATTGACCTTTACATGACCTTGTCACATTGCTTTAGACTTGAAAACTCAAATTTTACAAATTTTCCTTTTGAAGGCATTCAATGAACAAGGTGCACCTACACCACCCCATTGCTGATACTTGTTATCATTTCCCATTGATAGCCTATGGTCACTCTGATGCATGCGTTATCGTTCTATCACTAGAACTCACTTCCCCATCCTACCGATACACCCAAATCCTCCTGATGTCATTTGTTAACTTCCTTATGAACGTCGGTTTGTCAGAGGGACTCACATTAGACTCATGTCGATACACAAGTGTCCCGCCAATGTAACTCTATGCACTACTCACTCACTATTGTCATTGGTAAGTCATTCTAAGACTTGTAGGAAAGTCACATTGATATGTCAAGGTCCAGTTGATAGGCCATGTCAACCCTTATTTTATCAAACAAACACAAAATTTGAGTGATGCAAGATTGATCTTCACCCTAGATGCTCCTAAATCAATATTTAAAAATTGAATTTAGGGATTAGGTTAATCAAAAACTGCACTAATTATAACAAATGAATGTTGATGATGCATAAATTTAATTTTCTACTTCCAAAAATTTAATGATTTATATATTTTGATCATCTCAAAATCAAAATGGTGTAAAAAGCTCGTGGTTCAATCTTGAGTGTTGTAGGTTTAATCCCAAATTTAATGGATTTAAAGTCTTATTCATAAATATGAATTAAAATATATATACTACTAAACATCATCTAACCTAATCTATGATATATGATGCACTTGTAAGGATTATGGTAGATCTATACACAACTTAATGGAATTTTTTAGATTTCTAGATTCACGTTATCTTAGCTTATACCTACATATGGAATAACTTTATGGCTTGGGGTGAAGGTTCAAAGATAACATTCACCAACATGTAAATGGCTTGTATGTAGATGAGATTAGTTGTCCCTTAGTGATGTAGCCAAATTTAAAGAATAAACTTCATCATTAACATCTAGACGTTAGATATTGAAACTTAGGAAAAAAAGTTGATTCTTTCTTCATTACTCTCCTTACATCTTGCTTGCACAACTAAAAATAAGACCTTATAGATCTACTAATATGAAAATTACCCTTTTTGGCAGCTTTTGGTAGATTTCTTGTCATTTTAGGTAATTTCGTATACTTATCCATATGACCCTGAAAGTTACTAATTATTACAAACCCACTAAGGTGACACCAATTTTCAACTTACAAATCTAAATGCATGAAAGAGTTTGAAAATAAAAGAAAAAAAATCAGGAAATCCCTAAAAAACACTAAAAGCTTATTTTGAGGCCCTAGATGAAACAACTTGGTCCTATAAAAGTGTCAAAATGTGCTCCTACTAAACTAGGTTTAGTTAGCATTCCACCCAACTCTTAGAGATGCTTCTCCATGTAAAAATTTAACTCAAACAGACTCCCGAGTCAAATATGACCTCCAAAAGTCTTTACATCACTTAGAAAATCAAAGTATATTATAATGATTTCACCTTCTAATTTCTTACTTCTCTCAAATTTTAGATAATAGTTAAATTCGTACTTTATAGTTTGAATTTGATTATATTAATTCTAGGTTCATTCATGCACTCTATAGGATTGATTCTAGGTAACTTGAGAATGAACCACTAAGGTAAGTGTTAATCTTGAGGCATGAAGTGAATTTATGAAGGTAAATGTCAATGAGGGTGCAATAATAAAAGGTAAAATGATAAATACATAGGAATGCACATGAATAAATGTAAATAAAGATGGATAGGTGTGTGGTCATGAGATAAAACTAGAATAAGTATCTTAACACTTTTTAATATATAAATATATAATGACAATTCCACCAAAATTGACTCAAAACTAAATAGAAAATGACATAGATGTGCTAATTTCTCTATTAAAAATATATAAAACTAATACAAATATCTAATCTTATAAATAAATAGAATAATAATTTAATATTTCTAAATTAAAATGATTATAATAATAATCTCCTCTTCTACCAACATTTAATAATGTGTAAGACCCATCAAAATTTTAATCCTTATCAAAATTTTAGTATATAAGTGAACATATATTAAATATTAACAAATTAAATAATAATAATAAACTTGTGTTTTTATGTTTTTTTTTTTAAAATTGTTTGCAAGTAAGAATGCATATCAATCTTAATAAATTAAATAACTCTATATTTATTTGGGTTTATATTTAATTATTTATTATGTTCAATTTATTTTATATTTTATATTTTATCATTTTATTAGAAAGTGTCCAAGAATTATAGAGATTTTTAATTGGAAAGAATTTAAGATTATGGAAATCAACATCAACAAAGACAATTAATAATTTATCATATTTTAGAAAAGAACATAGATTATATTGTATTGTCTACATATACAAATAATACATAACAATGTTCCTATTTTATTAAAAACTTGTTAAATTTTGATCCTTATCAAAATCTCAATCTAGGAGTGATGATGTAAATTAAAATCTATTTATAAGTGAAGGTGTATAATAAACATTTTGTCTAATGTTCAATTATTTGTTATTATAATTTTTTTATATTATTATTTTCATTGGGAAGTGTTCAAGGATTATAAGAACATTTTGATTGGAAAGAACCCAAAACATAAAAAGTTTATCTTAAAAAAAAAATCACTAAATAATTATATTTTTTAATAAAAGTATAGTAAATCTTATTTGTCTACATATACAAATATCAAAATTATAGTATTTTTTTTTTTAAAAGACTTATTAAAGTTCCACCATTATCAAACTTTCAATGTGAGAGTGCATATATATAGTTAAGCACAAACAAATTTAATTTAATTTAATTATTTATCATATTAATTTATTTCAATTTCTTATTTTTTATATTATTGTTGATATTGAGAAGTGTCCAAAAATTTTGAAGATATTTTAATTGAAAAAATC
This sequence comes from Sequoia sempervirens, assembly GCA_007258455.2. Classification (NCBI taxonomy): domain Eukaryota; kingdom Viridiplantae; phylum Streptophyta; class Pinopsida; order Cupressales; family Cupressaceae; genus Sequoia; species Sequoia sempervirens. The sequence continues at coordinate 3,146 of VDFB02027735.1, read as the reverse complement.
TAAAATTATAGAAATTGACTAAACAAAGACATCTATTAATTACTACATTTTTAAAAAACATAAAATAAATTACACTTCACATAAATTACTTTTCATAAAAAATGATGTCAATATTTTTTAAATGATATTTTGGCTTTACCTTGTTTTCTCAATAATATATCATCAATTTTAATCTAAAACATTGATTTAAAAATAATCAAATAATTTTTAGCCGATAGACTACATATAGTGTGATGAGCCTAAAACAAGTCTCATGCTTGTAAACCACTATTGAGTGTCGAAAAACAAGTTTCAGTTGCCATTTAATGGTAAATTAGCTGATAAGTAGGAGGTATTTTTCTATCGTTTAATGGTAAAAGCCTCCAAAATATCAAGTAAAAGCCTTCAAAATCTCACTTATCGCATAAAAAGCCAGATAAATATTGATTTGACAACTAAATGAGAACATTCTATTTCCATTTGCGTTTTTAAATTTGTATGCAAATATTTCATATTCAAATAATACTTAATTTCTTTAAGGAAAAATAATAGATTTGTCTAAGTTTATTTTATTCCATTATTTAGTGCTTATTATTAATTTTTTAATCCAACCACATGCAACCTAGAATTTACAGTGCATCCATGCACAAACACATACTCTATAACATATTAACATACACATAGTTTACTATCAACATAATCCTTGAACCTCCTCTAGATGCAAATGTTAGTTATAATGTCTACAAAATACATTGTCCATATACACAAATAACATAATAATAAGAATCATTTTCTTTTTATAGAAGAAAGTACAAGTTTGAGTGACCCTTACTAAACATTGGATGAAAGAGGGAGGTGCAAAGGTTTTAATGGAATAAGATAGCTAGAGGGATATGCAAAGGTTTGAATGGAATAAGATACCTAGAGGGAGATGCATCGATATGAATGGAATAAGAAACCGAGAGAGAGAATTAATTTATTTCACTCTTATTTTTAATTTTATTATTTATATTGATAAGCGTCCAAAACTTTTGAAGGTATTTTAATTGAAAAAAAAAAAATTATAGAAGTTGACTACAAAAAAGATATCTATTAATTACTACATTTTTAAAAAACATAAAATAAATTACACTTCACATAAATGATTTCTTGTAAAAATGATGTAAATACTTTTTAAATGATATTTCAATTTTACTTCATTATCTCAATAATATATCATCAAATTTAATCTAAAATCAATTTAAAAATAATCAAACAAATTTTATAATATCTACAAAGTACATTGTCCACATACACAAATAACATAATAATAAGAATAATTTTCATTTTATAGAAGAAAGTACAAGTTTGAGTGACCCATACCAAACATTGGACAAATTAGGGAGATGCAAAAGTTTGATTGAAATAAGATACCTAGAGGGAGATGCATAGATTTGAATGGAATAAGATATCTTGAGGGAGAATTAATTTATTTCACTCTTATTTTTAATTTTATTATTTATATGGATAAGTGTCCAAAACTTTTGAAGGTATTTTAATTGAAAAACTCTAAAATTATAGAAGTTGACTACAAAAAAGATATCTATTAATTACTAAATTTTTGAAAAAACATAAAAAAAATTAGACTTCATAGAAATTACTTGTAAAAATGATGTAAATACTTTTTAAATGATATTTCAAACTTTGTTTTCTCAATAATATAACATCAAATTTAATCTAAAACCGATTTTAAAAATAATCACACAAATTTTATAATGTCTACAAAGTACATTGTCCACATACACAAATAACATAATAATAAGAATAATTTTCATTTTATAGAAGAAAGTACAAGTTTGAGTGACCCTTACCAAACATTGGACAGACGAGGGAGTTGCAGAGGTTTGAATGGAATAAGATACCTAGAGGGAGATGCAGAGGTTTGAATGGAATAAGATGTCTAGAGGGAGATGCATGTGTTTGAATGGAATAAGATATTCAGAGGGAGATGTCGAAGTTTGAATGGAATAAGATATTCAGAGAGAGATGCCGAAGTTTGAATGGAATAAGATACCTAGAAGGAGATGCATGTGTTTAAATGGAATAAGATACCTAAAAAGAGATGCATAGTTTGAATGGAATAAGATTCCTCAAATGATTCTTGGGAGAACAAAACAAAAGAAGATGGCTGAAACCTATCCTCAAGTTGACAGACGATGTGAGGGGGGGCCATTGGAGCAATATTCCCTTTGTCTAAGGAGGAGATGCCCAGCAATGCATTTGACATTTGCACCAACCAAGTCAACTAGGTAGTGATGAATAATTAAGTATTTGTGCTTATTCCCTAACCATTTGAAGCGCCATTAGAGAATAGGATAATGAGGGAACCTAAAAAAGGTGTTCGCCATAACATAATGTTTATTAACTAAAACAATTCGGGCGTGAAGAAAGGATGATCATGAACCATGATTATAACCGAATGCACCTTTATACTATATCATTATTTATTAAATAATAAAATGCTTCTATTTGTACGAATTAATTAAATAATTGGCAATGAATTGTAGTCACTAAAACTGAATCGAAAAACCCTTTTCTATTATAAAATGATGGCCACTTATAGCATTTATTTACGTCCAAGATGCCTTTTGTAACTGAATTGAAAAAGCTTATATGGAATAGTTGACCTAGCTAATATGTTTTTTCTCTTTAGCTTTATAATATTTTATTAAAATTCAATCATATAATTTTTTTGTCAAATTTTTTGATTCATATTTTATAAGTAGTGGTTCATAAGAATTTATTTCTCATGGACATAAATGGTCCACTTAGCACTACTAAAGTATGCTCAAATGTCACTATAAGCTCCACACTTTATAATTAAGTGCTTCTCTCACTCAACTATCCATAAAGTTAAAATTTTTACTAGTTAATTAAGTGATTTGACTTTTTTTTTTGTTTTTTTCTTATAAAGAAACTACTATTAAAGTATGTGATATTTTATCAAGATTCAACTACATAGTTTTTGAGTCAAACTTATTGACTAGGGACCCATACTTTATGAACAATAGTTCATAAGAACTTATCTCTCATAAGAATGAATGGTCCACTTACCAGTACTAAAGTATGGCTCAAATGTCACTGTAAACTTTGCACTCTAAAATAAAGTGCTTCTTTAATTCAATTGT
>VDFB02027734.1:0-79667 GCA_007258455.2 Sequoia sempervirens | reverse complement strand
GGGACTATGAGTTGTATTTAATGAAAAAGATGCAAGGGTTGAAACAAGCAGGAAAATATGTTAAGGAGTACACATACGAATTCTACTGAGTCCTTATTAGAACAGGTCATTCTAAGGCCAACAAGGAGAAAGTTGCCCGTTACATAAATGGGTTGAAGCCGAGCATTCAAGTAGAGCTGAGTCTGGTAAGAATGTCTACCATTGAAGACGCATATCAATTTGCTTTCAAGGTAGAAAAGAAGTTGAATAGAAGGTTTGAAAGAAATCAAAGAGGTGGAGGTCGTGGTGGAAGGACTAGTGGACGGTCATATGGAGGTCAAAATGAAGACCAAAAGAAGGAGTCAATTTTGAGGCACTTAGAGGCTTCGAATGGGCCTAAAAAATTGGTGGAAAAGGAAAGTGGATGGCCTTTAGGCCCTACATTTTGGTGGAAGATTTCTCAAGACCTTTCTGAAAAAGGTATTATAATAGAAAATCCGACAGTCGGATCAAAAGTTATGACCCCATGAAGTTGTAATACCAAAATTAATAAAATTTCAAAACATCTTCCCAAGGAAGTTACACTTTCCAGAAGATTCTAGGGCGGTTACACTTTCTAGAAGATTATAAGAGGGTTACACCTTCCAAATAAAAGGATATAAAGGGGGACTATAGAGGGGAGGCGAGAGTAGCATAGATAGTGGCTCCGAGTTGCAAATTTGCAGATTTATGTAATCAGAAAGCCCATGTGATGGCAAATATAATGTTGTAATTTCATTTTTAGTGATAATAGAAAATATTTGCTTTCCTTCTTTCATTTTGTTTGTGCCATTATTTGTTGTTTTTTGTAAGTTTTAGATTGTAAGGGGAGTATCCTTCATCAAGTGGTATCAAAGCGGGTTTTCCTGAGTGTGTAAATAGATCACCGAATGTGAGGCAATTTGCACCAGGACTTGTGGTTGTGGGTCTGTGAGAAAATATTCCTACAAGAAGAAATCATGATGTGAGAAATGTTGGGGTAACAGAAGAGGGTTTTAGAGACCTCCAAAGACAAGTTCAAGCACTGCAAGAGGAGCTGTGTAAGGGAGCTGATGTCAGAAGAAGACATGAAAGTGAAGATGAGGCTAAAGATGAGGAGTCATTCGAAGAGGGAAGCACGAGATGTAATGGATCCTGGAGAAGTCAAGCTAATTAGGGCCATTTCCAAGATTAGAAAGAGGCCAAAGATAGAAGTTTCTAATTTTTCTGGAAACCTAAATCCAAAGGAGCTGATCGATTGGATCAATGACATGGAAGAGTATTTTGAGTATGAGGAAATAAAAGACTCAGATAGGGTCAAATTTGCAAAGGCCGAATTGAAAGGCCATGCTAGCATATGGTGGAAAGAAGTCCAGTTGGAAAGAAATAGAAGAGGAAAAGAGAAAATAACAAGATGGGATTGGATGGTGGAAAAATTGAAAAGATAGTTCATTCTTGGGGACTATGAGTTGGATTTGTTGAAAAATACGCAAGGGTTGAAACAAGTAGGAAAATATGATAAGGAGTACAAAGAAAAATTCTACTGAGTCCTAATTAGAATAGGTCATTCTTAGGCCAACAAGGAGAAAGTTTCCCGTTACATAAATGGGTTGAAGTTGAGCATTCAAGAAGAGCTTAGTCTGGTAAGAATGTCTACCATTGAAGATGCATATCAGTTTTCTTTGAAGGTAGAAGAGAAGTTGAATAGAAGGTTTGAAAGTAAGCAAAGAGGTGGAGGTCGCGGTGGAAGGACTAGTGGAAGGTCATATGGAGGTTGAAATGAAGACCAAAAGAAGGGTTCAATTTTGAGGCACTTAGAGGCTCCGAATGGGCCTAAAAAATTGGTGGAAAATGAAAGTGGATGGCCTTTAGGCCCTACTTTCTGGTAGAATATTTCTCAAGACCATTTCCAAAAAGGTATTATAATAGAAAATCCGACGGTCGGATCAAAATTTATGACCCCACGAAGTTGTAATACTAAAATTAATAAAATTTCAAAATATCTTCTTGAGGAAGTTACACTTTCCAGAAGATTGTAGGGCAGTTACACTTTCCAGAAGATTATAAGGCGTTTACACCTTCAAAATAAAAGGGTGTAAAGGGGGACTACAGAGGGGAGGTGAGAGAAGCGTAAATGGTGGCTCCGAGTTTCAGATTTGGAGATTTATGTAATCGGAAAGCCCATGTGATGGCTGTGTGGTCGATTTTAGAGTGTGATAAATATGCAAAATAAAATAAATCAAACACACTGATAGAAAATTATATTAAAAACAGAATTTAAATGAAAATAAATGCAAACTCTTTCTTTTGTCTTTGATGTCGTCCTATCATCCTCTATCTCCAGTGTTTTTGTTGATTCTAGCTGGATCTCAGATCTTGGGCTAGGCTCAACAAATGGTATTCCTAGAGAACGAGATTAAATATGAATGCATGCAATGCTATACTAAAATATGATTATGCTGATACTAGACATGATTGATATTATGAAATTGATAAAAACTAAAGATGATAAAACAATGCTAAAGATGCTAGAATACTAGAATGCAAGTAATCTATGATTTGTATGCATTATAAGTTGTAGGTGTAACCAATGCTTGGATTCACAGGGATATTTATAGAGTTTTCAAAGAATTCTGATTGGCTAAGGTGATCAACGGCTGTGAAAATTCCTAGCAGATCGAACGGTCGAACATGGACAAGACTAGAGAGAAAAATAGAAGAAAACAGAAAGCAAGCTTTGTTTCCTTTTTCGAAAAAGAGATAAGATGAGATGATAAAGATGAATTGTAAAAATCATCTTTTTGTGAGATTTTGGGAAGATTTTGAAGAAGATAAATAATGAATTATTAAATTCAATTATTCATTTATGGGTGACATGGAGATTTTTCTTAAAATAGAATATTTACCCAAGATTTGAAGAATAATGGAGGATTTCATAATTAAATAAAATATTTAATTATGATTTAAAAAGATATGGAAGATATTTAATTAAACTTTTTAAGAAATGACATGTAAATGGAATTAATTAAATAAAATATTTAATTAATTAGAAGAAAGATTTGAAAAGAAATATTTCAATTTAATTAAATAAAAAAGACTTAATTAAATTCAAAAAGTGATAATTAATTAAAATAAATAAAGTGTATTTATTTAATTAATCAAGTAGACATATGAATGTGAAATAATTAAATAAAATTGATTTATTTAATCATGACAGAAGAATAAATTGAATGAACAATATAATTAAATTAATTAAATTTAATCATATGTAGAGGACTTTAGAGAAATTAATTAAATAATAAATATTTAATTAAATGCCAGGATTAATCAGACATGACCAATTTTATGCATATACATTTTTCCCTCTTTGAAGTGATGTGTGAAACACATTGCTTCAAAGAAAATATTCTTGCTTTTTGAAATTTTTGCCGCATTTGATTTTGCCCTTGATTGAAAAATTTAACTGATATGCCCCTGATCTGACTTTGATATATTTTTGATATTGATGATGCACCCTTGGGAGGTAAATCACTGATGATGAGAAAAAGTTGGATGATGAAAGGGACGCCGTGATTTAGCTCCCAATAAATGATGAAAAGAAAATGCCCCAATTAAAAAAAATGCCACCAAAAACCCACCTGGTTTGACCCTTAAAAGGTAAAAGGGTAAAAAGAAAAGTCATTTGCACTTTTTGACTTTTGAGGAACTTTTTGCTTTGACAGTGACGTGGCGCGATGGAGATCCCATATCACCGACATAGATTCAAGCAGTCCCGCCAATATCAGTGACCAACCGCATATGGACCACCAGTGAGTCGATTCAACCCTTTGTACTTTGAAATTTATCATGTTTTAGTCGATTTTGGAGTGATTGTAGCACAGTTTTAAGTTTGAACGGGTTGTTTTAGCACTTTTAGGAAATATAATAGCACACTCGAGGTTTTTGTTAGCACATATAGGTCAAAAAATAGCGCTTTTAGATTTTCGTAGTTTAGCGCATTTGATGAATGAAGTATCGTGTCTAGGAGGCTAGTTGCAAATTAGGCAGATTAACGCATTTGGGAAATATATTAGCGCTTATAGGGTTTTAGCACATTTAGGGGATGAAATCACGCATTTGAGAGGTGAAGTAGCGCTTTTGGGGAAATAGAGCATATAGGAATTGATGTAGTGCTTACAAGGCACAGAACATCACATCTGGGGTTTTAGCGCTTCGGGGGGAAACTTTGGCACATTCAGGGTTTTAGCGCTTTCAGGCTACAGAATAGCACATTTAGGAAATTTAGACAGAATGCTTGCTAATGAAAATGATGATGATTTATTGCTCCCTTGGTCAATAGATAGTAAAATTGTCATGTCATCATGTTGATAAGTTGATAACTTTGCTTCCTGAAATAGAAAACAAAGAGTAGATAGCTGATAACTTTGTTTCCAAAGAATGAAAAACAAAGAGTAGATGATTGATTTTCTTTCTGTGATAGAAAACAAAGAATAGATGATTGATTTGATTAAAACATATTTGCATTCGTGATTGAAATACAAATAGGATGATGATTTGATTGTGTGATAAATTTGTTTTCCTGAAAAAAGAAAAAAATAGTAAATGATGATAGAGTAGATTGATGTGATAGATAGATAGATTTTGTATTGATGTCCTGATATGAGTCACTTAGATAGAGCATTTGATATGGTTCACTAATATGGGCATTGATTGATATGAATCACTTGATATGAGTCTGATAGATGGATAGGAATTTGATAGATTTCTTTTGTGATGACCAAAAAAAAAAAGAGGTTTTCAAAAACCTCCAGATTAGAGAGTGTCATCCTGCAGGGTGGGATAGGACTTGAGATTTGACACCTGCAGATGTGCAGATGATAGTGAGTTGTGGGTTGGGACCCTTATTGTCGATGCCTCCTATTCGGTCCAACAGGGGCCTGTTGACTGCGTTAGCAGAGAGGTGGAATTCAGAGCATAACACATTTCATTTGTCGACTAGTGAGTTGACAGTGACCCCAAAGGATGTATATAGGATTTTGGGGATCCCTATAGTAGGTTCCCTTGTGGTCTATGATCACAAGGAGGTGGGTGGGACAAATACCCTCAGGAGAGTGTTCAGAGATGCATAGATAGCAGGGTACTGGGTGCCATGGGAAGACTTCAGAGGTTATCCGGCCTTACCTGTAGTGTTGGGCATTTTTATTGGAGGCTTCCTTTGTCCGGATCGTTGGTCAAAGGGGTTATCAGTTGGATGGGGTAGGATCATTGAGTAGATGATGGGTCAGCCGAGGAGATATGCCTGGGGGAGTTGCATGCTCGCACACTTGTATCATGACCTCCACCAAGTAGTATATAGAGGATCATCGAGTTTAGCATGTGGTGTTACGCTACTCTAGATCTGGGTGTGGGAGCATATTGTTACCATATTACTTTGTTTGAGGGCTAGGCTGCCAGGTAGGCCATATATGTATGCCTATTCATTTGCACTTGTCTAGCCCAAGTTGGGCAAGGTGGAGTACTAGAGACAAACCTTGGATGACATGGATGCAGTGATATGGAGGCCTTATACTGACTATGATATATGGGACACAAATCCTTTGGAGATGCCATTTGTAGGTATACCCCAGTTCCTGATAGGTCGCACACCTTTTATTATAAAGAGATTTTTGGCTTTGCAAGTACAGAGGCAGTTCGGTTTCACACAGGGTATGCCTCAGGATGTTGCACACTTCAGACGGTGCAAGGATGAGCCTGGATGGGGTCCTTGCATTGCTTACCAGGTTGCATATACTGAGTATATGGCATTACAGCCTGAGGTATGGGATTCAAGACCTGATATTGTCGATGTCGGCATGTCAGAGGAGTATTTAGTGTACTATCATACACATCTGTTTCCACGATTTACATGTCCAGATGGGCCGACACCCATTTTGGTGGTACCTCAGCCAGGAGGTGGGAGACATGAGGATGTGGTGGGTGGTGAGCAGGCAACTGTCAGAGGAGAGGAGGAGGAGAGTGGAGAGAAGGGGAGAACAGATGATAGTGATGGAGTTGACAGTGGAGAGGGCAGAGGTGGAGAGCAGAGGCTAGTGAGACCGAGGCTAGACTTTTTGGGTAGTGTCCAGATTATGCAGAGGCCTAGGACTGGTATTGGATAGAGGACAGTGATCAGGGTTTCCTCCACATCATAGCAGGGACAAATAGATACTCTGTAGGCCCAGGTACAGACACTTCAGGGACAACAGGGACAGTTGCAGAGCTAGTTGGCTTAGGCTCAGGGTTTGGTAGCACAGCTATAGACACAGTTGGGACAGTCATAGGCACAGGCACAAGTATAGGCATAGGTACAGGTACCTCCTCCTGCCCCAGACCCACAAGTATCCCAGGTGATTGCAGAGAGGGATTCATTCAGACGAAGGGCAGTAGAGGCCGAGGGTGTGGCACAGAGACTCATGAACATTGTTGAGAGTGCATCTTTGCAAGAGGCTCTTACAGAGGGATTTGAGATGGCCAGGGAGGCTAAGTACTACTGAGTTCGATATGAGGAGTTGTGTCCTCTTGAGTGTAGAGAGCCTTTATCACGGTCCCACAGTAGGACCAGGAGTAGATCATGGACAACTACACATAGCAGAGGGGTTACAGAGCCTCGACGAGATCCTGATGCAGGGACGAGTGGTAGGCCATCATCCTCGAGACCAACTCCATCAGGAGGGTCCACCAACTAGCCTTGAGCCATTGATATAGGATTATTGATGTATCCAATTTTGTGAGGATATGTGTATTGTTTTTAATCATATCTTTGTATCTCTCTATGCTATTGAGTTTCATTGGACATTTGGACATTTGTATTTATTTTTGATGAGCGATGATATGCAACGGTGATGAGTTTTGATGATGTGTTGCCTTGATGTGATGATGATATGGATGTGCATTTATTTCTGCATGATGTGATATGGATTTTGATATGTATGGAAATGATTTGATGAATGATCATGATATGCAGGATGAGTTATGATATGCTCATGATGATATTTTATGATATGCTTATGATGATGATTTTATGATGTGTACTAATGATGTCATGCAGGTGGATGACCTTTGTTGTGATTAATGAAAATATGCAATGGGATTTTTGAAATGCTTGTAATGTAATGTATGTATGAAATTTTAGTTTTTGGATTTTTCTAATGCAATAAATAATAATGATGTGATATAAAATGGATGTTTATGTTTATGAGATGATTTCGTGGATTCGGTTATGGAAAATGATATGAAAATGATAAATGCATGGTAGGATAAATAAATGATATGAAAATGTACGATTGTAATGAAATGGTGATAATAATGATATGAAATGATGATAATGATGATAAAAAGGATAATGAAATGTTATGAAATGGTAAATGTTAATGCAATGAAATGATAATGTGATGAAAAATGATATTGTAATGAAATGTTATGAAATGATAATAAAGTGTAATGAAATGATAGTGTAATGAAATGTAATGTAAAACGACAATGAAATGATAGTCAAAATGAAGTGAAATGATAAAAGTGAATGATATGAATATAATAAGTAAGAAGAAAATAGAAATGATGTGAAATGGAGAAATGAATGATAAATGAAAGGATCTAAATGACATGCAAATGAATGATATGAGAATGATCAATGGCATGCAATGAAACTATGTGATATGAAAAATGCCAAATGCATGATGATGGATAACTAAATGATAAAGTACTTGAAATGATATAAAAATGAATGATAAATGATGAACTAGAGGATATGTACAGGACCCAGATGAAATGATAATGATTAATGAAATGAGGATGAAAGATGATGATGAAAAAAATGTTTGAATGTCCTCCACAAATAGTCCAAAGAGACATGACAGTCGTTGATGTTTTTGTTCAGCCTTTCAAAACTCTGATGCAAATCCAATATGCAGATATATACATTGATCTAAATGAAACCAACCATTTGTTGAGCCTGTCGTTAGCTTTCTTGAATCATCATTGAGTGTTTTAAAATTTTGGAAGTATGTACAAGCATTAGCGGGGAAATTAGCACCAAAGATGACCTGAGTACAACTTTCATGATTTTTGATATAGCAAGTGAACACAAGCATCGAGGTATAATTGAACTGAGATGACCTGAGCATTTCTTGCATAAACAGACAAAGACTAACCACTTTCTAATGCAAATGTGGAATTGTCATCAATGATACACTGTAGAAATCATGTCTCATGACATATTTGCACCCAATTGATAGTTAACCTCAAGACAACAGACAAAGAAAAATCATCCTCTTTCCTCGCCACTCTAGCTTAGTACATCATCGAGTGTTCTCCAGAGAGATGACATCAAAAAAGTCAAACAACCATTGTTCAAAACATAATACTGCTATTCCAAACACTAGTCAGATTTTAGATCATCTAGATATGAGTCATGATATGGTACTTAGCTAAAAACTATTGTGCTATGGATCAATGATTGGATAGTTGTTCATAGGATTTGATTGTTGTTTGCTTGAGTGGATTTTATGTCATTGTCTAGCTGTTTCAGTAAACTTTGAAAGTTGATTGCCCCCAATATCTCAATGTTTGCCCCTAGTATTGACACAACTTGCCAAAATAGATATGTACAATGATCAAGCCATGGTAAGACGTTGTCGCTTTAGGCAAATGATGACAATATTGTGCTGGTATGGCCCTAAGATGATGGAAAGATGCATGAAAATGAAGGCTAAGAAGTTAAGTGCAAAACATGAACTAATAGATGGAGAGCTACAAATAGCGTTTGTTTTCCAGATTTTCACTATTTATTTTTATTGCATTTTTCTGATTTCTTTTTGATTTTTTTGTATTTTTCTTGTTAATAGACTGCCTGTTGCTAGATTTTCACCCTTATGATGATTTTTTTTTTTGGACATTTTCTGATGTTTTTGTATTTCTTCAGGACGTTTTCTGCTGTTTTTGATGTTTCTTCAGGACATTTTTTGCTGTTTTTGTGATTTTTTAAGGACATTTTTTGTTTTTTTTGTGATTGTTTTCAAGACTTTTTCTACTATTTTTGTGAATTTTTCAGGACTTTTTCTGATGATGATGACTGCTTCAGACATAATAATTTTTCAGGTGCATGCTATTGATAGGCTTGTCAAACAAGTCCCCTTTTGGCATTGAAAACTTGTATGCTCCTAAACTATATACAACGATGACCACGTAAGGACCCAACCATTTTGGTTCAAACTTACCTTTCTTCTCTCTATCTTGCTGATTGTGTGGGTTCTCCTTTAGAACAAGATCACCAACCTGAAAGGAGCGTGGCTTGACTCTGTGATTATAGCTATGAGACATCATCTGTTGATATTCTTTCAAATGATCAGCTGCTCATTGTCTCTTCTCATCAAGGAGTTCCATCTCTTGCAGTCAAGAAATTTTGTATTCATCATCTGTTGTGAGACCCTTTAAGGATACCCTCAATGATGGAATCTCAACTTCGAGTGGAAAAATGGCTTCTGCTCTATAGGCAAGAGCATACGGTGTTGGTCATGTTGATGTTTTGATGCTAGTTCTGTAGGCCCATAATACAAAATTAAGTTGAACGTGCCAATCTTTCCCTGCATCATTCACAGTCTTTTTCAAGATTTTCAGTATCGTTTTGTTCAAGGCCTCTGCTTGGCCATTCCCTTGTGGATAATAAGGTGTTGAATATATGTGTTGTATATGGAATCATTCACAAAGTTCATCAACATCCTAATTCTTGAATGGTCGTCCATTTTCTGTGATAATGGAGTTGGGAATGCCATACTGACAAATGAGATAGTTGAGTATGAACGATGATATTTGTTTGCCAGTAACCTTAGTGAGAGGTACTGCCTCAATACACTTGGTAAAGTATTGCGTTGCTGTGATGATGAACTTGTGTTCATTCGATGATGAAGGATGAATCTTTCCAACTAGATCTAACCCCCATTGAGAGAATGGCCAGGTCGGCGTAAACAGTTGTAGTTCCTGTGCTGGTGCATGGATGAGATTTCCATGTATTTGACATTTAGAGCACTTCTTTACAAAAGTGAATGATTCCCTTTCCATAGTCGGCCAATAGTAACCCATTCTAATCAATTTCTTGGATAAGGTCAGTCCACTTGAATGAGTACCAAAAATTCCACCATGAACTTCTTGTAAAGCCTTGTCAGATTCATCATGTTCAAGACATTGAAGTAAAGTACCATCAAGACTGCGGTGATAAAGAGTGTCAGCGATAAGGGTATAGCGAGAGGATTGGCAGATAAAGTTGCGCTTTTGGTTACAAGATAAGTCAATTGGTAAGATGTCTTTTAGGTAGGCATAAATCTTTCCATACCAAGGTGAATCAGATCCTACTAAGTGGCAAATGATTTGTCTTTCAAGTGTGTCATAGGAAGGTACAAATGATTGTTCCACTAGAAATTCATAATGAGCCTGAGTTTCTGGGAGTTTTAGCAATGATGCGATCATGGCCATGGCGTCAGTTGCTTTGTTATCAAGTCTTGGAATCTGTATGAACTTGATATCTACAAAGTACTTCTTGAAATCGTCAACCATCTTCTTATATGGCAACATTTTTTCATCTTTGGTTTGATAATCATCATTGATCTGATTTATGACTAACTGTGAATCACCATAAACTTGTAGTTCTATGATCCTCCATTCCAATGCTATTTTTAGTCCAATAATTAAAGCTTCATATTCGGCTATGTTATTAGTGCATGGAAACATTAGTCGATATGATCGAGGAATGGTATTTCCTTGAGGAGTGACAAAGAGTATGCCTGCCCTCGATCCATGTTGAGTGAAGGATCCATCAAAGTATAAAGACCAAGGTTGCTTCGATTCTGTCATGAAGACATCAGCATCTAGAAATTCAATGTGCATGGGTTGCTCTGCTTGGAGTGGTGCTTCAGCTAGTTGATCAGTGATAACTTTCCCTTTGATTACTTTGCGATCAACATAATGAATTTCAAACTCGCTTAAAATCATAACCCATTTTTCTAGTTGTCCTGTCAATGTAGCTTTGCTTAAAAAATACTTGAGTGGATAAATCTTTGCAACAAGATTGATTGTATGAGTTAACATGTAGTGTCGAAACTTATGTGATGCAAATACTACTGTGAGGCAAGCCTTTTCAATAAAAGTGTAGTTGAGTTCATGACCTGTAAGTGTTTGGCTTATGTAATAAATTGCACGTTCTTTTCCTGTAGAGTCCTCTTGTGCTAATAATGCCCCTAAAGATGTCTTTGTTGCGGAAATATATAAGATTAGAGGTTTGTTTGGATTTGGTGGTACTAGAACTAGTGGGTTCATCAGGTACTGCTTGATCTATTGAAATGCATATTTGCACTTATCGTCCCATTTGAAAGGAACATTCTTATGTAATAGATGCGTGAAAGGTAGGCTTTTATTGGCCACCTATGCAATGAACCTTCGTATAGATTGAAGTCATCCTTGTAATGACCTCAACTGACTGATATTCTTTGGTGGCGGCATTTCCATGATTTCTTGCACCTTGGCAGGATCTACTTCAATCCTTTTGCTGATACTATGTATCCCAAAAGCTTCCCAGATGTCACTCCAAAAACACATTTCTTGGGGTTGAGGCGAACTTTGAAATTTTCCAACCTCACAAAGATTTTGGATAATACTTCAAGATTTCCTTCTCTTGTGTATGATTTTTCCAATATGTCATCTACATAATCTTCCATGAATGTGTGCATCATGTCATGAAAAATTGTAGTCATAGCTCTTTGGTAAGTAGCCCCGACATTCTTTAGACTGAAAGGCATGACATTCCAACAGTAAGCCCCCCATGGACATGTGAACATTGTTTTGTCTTGGTCTTCAGGTGTGATCTTGATTTGGTTGTAACCAAAAAAACCATCCATTAGTGAATACATGGAATGGCCAGCTGTGAGATCTACTATAGTATCAATGCTTGGAAGAGGGAAGTCATCCTTAGGACATGCCTTATTAAGATCTCTAAAATCTGTGCACACTTTAACACTTTTTTTAGGCTTGGACACTGGAACGATGTTGGAGATCCATTCTGCATAGTTGATTGATCTTATCAATCCCACATCAAGGAGTTTTCTGAGTTCTTTAACTAGCAGTGCAACATGAGGATGCATCTTTCTGAGTTTTTGTTTCACCGGTTTAACTCCTAGTTTGATGGACAAGTGATGCATTATAAGATCAAGATCAAGACCTAGCATGTCTACATAAGACCAAGAAAAGTTGACTTGATTTTTTTTGAGAAATTCCATGAATTCAGGTACTTCTTTATCCATCATCAATGTAGCTAACTATAGAATCTTTGGTTTTTCTGAAGTTTCAAGATTAACTGCTTTTGTAGGATAAATCAAGATAGGAAATCACTCATGATAATGCTCCAAGAGAGTTTCAAATATCCCATCATCAGGTGCCTTAAAAAGGTTTTCACCATCTGATACGCTCTTTGTTTTATCTTTTGTTTGATCTAACACTGCCAAATTATGGTTTTCACCATTAGATCTTTCTTTTTAATTTTTATTTTTGGAGCTAGGAGACTTGACACTCTCCTGATTAAAGAATCTATGCCAAAAATTGCTAATGGAAAAATCATATGTATCATCTGTGGAAAGGAAGTTCACGATAGATTCATCGCTTGGGAACATAGGTAGATCGATAGGTTCAGATGAATCCCAGTCAACGAGATCAAGATAGATCAAAGGTAATAGATCATCAGGTTGCATGAGATTGGCTATGGTTAAGGTCATAACAGATTTGTTTATAGGATCCAAGGTATGAGGCAAATCAATGATGGTACTATTATCATGATAATCTTGTTCGATTAAATCTGATTCGGTATCACTAGAACCATAGTCACTTTGTAGTTCAGATTCTTACAGTTGGGACCCTCACCCTTCTCCTTCGATTAGATTTGGGGTGTACTTGTGTACCACATCAACCCTTTTTTCCCCTCCAGAACTCATCATTGTGGATGGTGTCCCATTCATATTCACCAAAATCTGTGTCAGAATTATTATCTACGAAATTTTGAATTGCTGTCAAACAGACTGCTCGTGTATCAGACCCTTCTTGTAATGTGAGAACAGTATCATGCAACTATTTAGGTGGTCTTTCTTTTGAGTTAGTATCATAGCCTAGTCCTATTTTATCCTTTGCAGCAAGTCCTAGAAGGTGAATAGGCTCAACTACTCTTTCTTTTCTCATTTCGATAGGACCATTACCATCATAGCCCATCTTTTGCATGATTGAATATCCTTTACCATATTGATCAGTTGGTAGTTTGATATTAAGAACTATTTCATCTTCATCTTTATAGAGCCAACTTAAAACTTCTCTCTCCTCATAATCTTCCATAGGGAATTGTTCTTTGATAAATCGTCCATTAAAATTTGTATTTGGCTCTGTTGGTGGTTGCATTGACGTGGATGCTACAGATATATGTTGTTGTGCAATAGAGGGTTTTCCATGTGACTGAGGTGATATAGGTAGATTCGCAAGGCAGAGAGAGTACTCCCCTACTCCATTGTCCTTGAACCGTAGTTGCTTGTCGAAGCTTTTGGTTAACTGACTAATTTGCGTATCAACTTTGAGAGAAGTATTAGTACGAGCTTCTCGGTTGTTGGGAACCAAAGTATCTTGACTAGCTTTGATGTTGGCACAAGTTTGACTGTTTGAATTGTCAGCTAGTATTGTGATCTCTTGTCCATCATAAGGAAACTTAAGACATTGATGATATGTGGATGGGACAACTTGCATCTCATGGATCCAAGGATGACCCAACAAGATGTATGCAAGATCACGATCTAACACTTGACTGAAAGTATTTTTGATAACAGGTCCCACTCTGACTGATAGCATGATTAAACCTTTTGACGCTCTTTCCTCATCATCATAGGCTTTAATAGTAATCTTTCTTCTGGGATCAATGGAGTCCTTAGAAAATTCTAAAGCCTGAACTAACTTCATAGTACATATATTCAAACCAACACCTCCATCTATTAGAATGTGTTTGACACAAAATTTGTGGATCATGACTTCTAGGTATAGCGATGAATTATGGGGATGTGTCATGGATGCATCGTCTTTTTTAGAGAACGAGAGACATGTGGGTGAGGAAAAGTGTCCCACCATGGCTTGAAATCGGTCTACATCCAGATCAGTGGATATAGTTGTTTCAACGAGGGCCTTTTCTAGAATTTCCTTATGTGCTGGGGAAATCTTTAGGATTTCTAAGATAGAAATCTGAGTAAGAGTTTTTCCAAGTTGATTGACTAAGTCATATTGATGTTGAGGTAGGGGCACATTGGTTTTTGAAGAAGCACCCTTTAAGACAACTTTATCTTGTGCTCTTGTTGTTGCGTTGACTTCTCTATATTCCATCTTTTCCTTAACTTTAATAATGTTGACCCGTTCATCATCAGTGTAGATATGATTGATTATATGATCATTGATATGATTCAAACTTTTTCCCGAAGACTCACTCTTTTGATAATTGGGAAAAGGGTTGCAAAATGCTTGGTGGTCTTCGTTCGATTGTTGGTATCCTTCTACTTTGATGGTGTCATTTTCTATCAAATCTTGGATCACATTTTTCAAGGCTTGACAATTATTCATGCGATGACCCTTGCACCGATGATACTTGCAATAGTATGTGTCATTCCATGATGGAGGCTTCACACTGGGTTCAAAATTTCATTGAGGCGGTAGGGTGATAATGTTCTTTTGCATCAACTCTTTAAGGGCAGATTCTAGAGATTGACCCAGTGGAGTAAAAGTTCTTCTACTAGAGAAGAATGAATATCGTTGTGGATTTGTGTTCGAGGTACTTCCTAAGACATTTTTATTGTTATTGTTTCCAGGGTAACCTTGATTGTTGGCATTCCCTTGGTTGGGAGGAAAAGTTTGACTCACGTTATTCCTCAGAGGAGGAGGATTGTTTCCTTGATTTGTGACCGAGCTGACATTGTTATAGTTATTGTTGCGAGGAGCAGTAAGAAAAAATGGCTTAGTCGAGACATGATTTGCATCTACAACACCATCATTGACCATGTTTTTGTTGCAAGTCCAAAACTTAGATCTGTCATTGTGATGATTTGAAGAGTTAGGATTGTCCTTGTCAAGTTTTATTATCCCTCTCTGGACCAAGGCATTTTCAATGGTGATGGCATTTTCAATCAATTTTTGAAAAGAGGGAGGACAATGAAGATTAAAACGATATCTCATCTCTTGATCTAAGTTGTTTATGAAAGTGGTGATCTTTTCCTTTTCAAGAACGTGGCGTGGATATCTAGTGAACAATCTTCTCCATCTCTAAAGAAATGTAATGAATGGTTCACTAGGTTTTTGTTTAGCCTTGTAGAGATCAATCATGGTTATTTGATGTTGTATGTTGTAGGAATATTGATATGAACTCATTAATCAATTCCTCAAATGTCTTGACGGGCGGTGTGATTTTTGATAGCCATTCCATAGATTGGCCTCTAAGACTTCTAGGAAACAAACGCATCAAGTATGTGTCTTCATGAGAAATCTCTAAAGTCATATTTTGGAAGTCCCTAATATGATCGATTGGATCCGATTTTCCATTGTAACGATCAAAATTTTGGATTTCACAATGTTTGTGAAATGGGATCATGTTGAGACGTCAGTCAAAAGGATAAGGACAGATGTCATCAAGAGCGTATGTATTTTTTGTGGCTCCCCCTTGTAGATCTTTAATTTTTCTTGGTAGTGCTTTAACTTGTTGAGTCAAGGCACTAAGATCAGACAAGGGTGTTTCATCAGGATTGCTCTTTATGTTCTCAGTATGGAAATCACAGGGCAATTTAGCTCCTTTTTTAGCTAGATACAAGAAATATTTTTCTTTATTGCACTCCAAAATCTTTTCTAAGGCTTTGTGAAATTTGGGATCTTGCTCAGCCTCTCTAAGAAATTCTTCATCCTGTTCATCATCACTCTCCACAGGATTTTTGCTCCCATCCCTGTTGAAAGGGAATGGATTTTTTTCTCTTTCACCCATGTTATCTTTAAAAAGGGGATTATGACTCACACTATAAAGGGTATTACTAGTCTCACCCTCTTCTTGAGTTCTTCAGGTATGACCTTCTTGTTGAATATCCTCTTTTAGCTTATTATATTGAAATCTTATAAAAATAGGCATACGATTTTGAAACATTCTTCTAGACTTAGATCACAATTTGATAAATGCACAAATGATGATATTTTGATCTGATAAGATGAAAATCTTATGATATGATCAAAAGATGTTCTTAATTCTTGATTGTGGCTTCCAATGATAAAGGATATCAGAATCCTGTTGGGGAAGTTGAATCAAATAATCAGAAATTTGTTTGAAAGGTGCACTTTTTAAGATTTTGATCCTTGTTTTTGAAGAATGATAAGTATAGCCTAATTCATTGAAGGATTTGACTTGGATGTGTTGGATATTCAATAGAAGGTTGTGGTATATAATTTAACTCAAGAGGTTGATTGTGATTGTGTCGTTGTGATAGAGCTCATCTCTGAAAATAAGCTCGTGAATCTAAAGGGTCTACAGTGTATTCGTTAGTAAATCCCCTAGCAAAATCTTGGTACCTATGGAGAAATTTTCGGTAATGGAGCAAGACATTTCGACTCTTGTATAAAAACTTCCTTCATTGTAAGGTTTTCTTGTAACCTAGAGGTTTCTTGGGTTTCTTGATTCTATTGGAAATTGACTTCTTGACAAATTTGGTAGATTTCCACTCCCTAAGCATGAGAGAAATGTCGATATGCTACTGTATCGAGGATGCTATAAACTCATATATGTCAAAAACAATGATTTGGGAAAAGTGACAGATGCGCTACTCTGTCCCTTGTATCTGCTGCAAAAATAGGCATATGCGCCAGAGAAATAGTCAAATGCGCTACTCTATGTCCTATATGCACTATAGAAAAGATGTGATAGTGACCAAAAAACTATTTTTAGAATATCCAACGTATGCGCTAAAACACTCAATGTGCTAAAAAAGACTCTAAAAGCGTTGGACTAACCAGTGAATGCACTAGAACAGACCTCATATGCACTAGAATATACCCTATATGCGCTAAAACGGTTTTTCCAAGGTAATTTTTTGAACAGTTTGTGAGTATTTTCAGCTAAAATTTGACATGTTCATTTTGGATGATCTTATATCTGAATTAGTGTGATTGAAAACACAACAAACACTCTAAAAATAGTTGTTTTTAAGCCCTATAGTAAACATCAAGTGTATGCTCAAAAATGTTTTTCAAAAAGTGTTTTCACAGGTTTGACACATAAAATACAATTCATACAAACTCACTCTTAGTACTCAAGTAGGTCATCATAATAATCAACAACCCACATCTTAAAACTATGTCGACTCACATAGTCGTGTCACCCCCGAAGGGGCGCCCATGTTTTTGTCTTTTCCAGGTGTGTACTCAGAGTGACAAAAGTGGATACCAGATCCCCTGAAAAAATAGTCCTTGGCAGTTATACGGTGAGTATCTTGGGGGCAGATTTTTCCCTCCCCTTGCACTATGATTATTATGATGTTCGGAAACTGACACGGTGAGATACTACACTAGGTTCGTAGTAAGGGTTTCCGTTCGGTGCGTCAATAATAAACTCCCTCAGGAGACCTCCCAACCTTTAGAACAAAGGCTTTGGGGATGGTTATCTTGCACACTACCGTTGAATTGCGGACTTTCCCCAAATTCACTTTTGATTATAGTGGGTTGGAAAACTTGGCTTTAGTTGGTCCCACTTAGGTCGTTTCTCTTGGGTGAGTACTTTTTCCCACAAGAGCAGGCCTTCTAAAGGATGTAATAAAGCATTGAAATTGCATGAATGTAAAAGGAAAGTATGGTATTTTGGTCACCCAGTTAAGGGGAAAGCATAGACCTATTGCCGCAAACACAGTAGACAATGTTCTTTTTAAAACCCAAATCATAATGATCTAATCTAAGTGAAGATGTTGCTTCACAAAAACAAGTTATTCAATTTTAACTGCAAAAATCATTGTGTGGTGACTATCCTATATTGCTTCATTTTAAATCCATGTCTACCCTAGGGTTACTTCTTTTTAAAAACTAGATGTGACTATCCTAGATTGGTCCTTTTCAAATCAGAAAAGGTTCTGTCTGCGGAAGGCATCAGACTCAGAACCTTGTTTAGTTACAACCTGCATATGCTAAAAGATCTCCTATATGCGCCACAAGAACAAGTAAATGCGCCAAAATAGATCCTATAATCACTACAAAAATTCCTAAATGAGCTAAAAGATCTCTTAAATGCGCTAGAAGAGAATGCAGGAAAAAAATTACAAAATTTTTAGTAAATTGAGCCAGGTATATGCACCATTTTGTTCCTTATAAGCGTTGTTCTGCTCCCTAAATGCACTGAAACAGTTCTTGGATGCACCGAAAGACCTGCAAAAGCACCGAAAGAAACCCTATATGCGCTACAAAAACCCGTAGATGTGCTAAAACATAATTTTTTGTCAAAAATCCAAATTCCAAAATGCAAAATCCTGTCAAAAAACCTACAAATAGATGTTAAAAATGGGGCAAGGCCCCATGGTGGGCGCCAGGAATGTGTGGTCGATTTTAGAGTGTGATAAATATGCAAAAATAAATAAATCAAACACACCGATAGAACATTATATTAAAAACAAAATTTAAATGAAAATAAATGCAAACTCTTTCTTTTGTCTTTGATGTTGTCCTATCGTCCTCTATCTCCAGTGTTTTTGTTGATTCCAGTTGGCTCTCAGATCTTGGGCTAGGCTAGGCTCAACAAACGGTCTTCCTAGAGAACGAGATTAAATATGAATGCATGCAATGCTATAATAAAATATGATCATGCTAATACTAGACATGATTGATATTACGAAATTGATAAAAACTAAAGATGATAAAACAATGCTAAAGATGCTAGAATGCTAGAATGCAAGTAAACTATGATCTGTATGTGTTATAAGTTGTAGGTGTAACCAATGCTTGGATTCATAGGGATATTTATAGAGTTTTCAAAGAACTCTGATTGGCTAAGGTGATCAACGACTGTGAAAATTCCTGGCAGATCAAACGGTCGAACATGGACAAGACTGGAGAGAAAAATAGAAGAAAAAAGAAAGCAAGCTTTGTTTCCTTTTTCGAAAAAGAGATAAGATGAGATGATAAAGATGAATTGTAAAAATCATCTTTTTGTGAGATTTTGGAAAGATTTTGAAGAAGATAAATAATGAATTATTAAATTCAATTATTCATTTATGGGTGACATGGAGATTTTTCTTAAAATAGAATATTTACCCAAGATTTGAAGAATAATGGAGGATTTCATAATTAAATAAAATATTTAATTATGATTCGAAAAGATATGGAAGATATTTAATTAAACTTTTTAAGAAATGATATGCAAATGGAATTAATTAAATAAAATATTTAATTAATTAGAAGAAAGATTTGAAAAGAAATATTTAAATTAACTTAAATAAAAAAGACTTAATTAAATTCAAAAAGTGATAATTAATTAAAATAAATAAAGTGTATTTATTTAATTAATCAAGTAGACATATGAATGTGAAATAATTAAATAAAATTGATTTATTTAATCATGACAGAAGAATAAATTGAATGAACAATATAATTAAATTAATTAATCATATGTAGAGGACTTTAGAGAAATTAATTAAATAATAAATATTTAATTAAATGCCAGGATTAATTAGACATGAACAATTTTATGCATATACAATGGCAAATATAATGTTGTAATTTCATTTTCATTGATAATAGAAAATATTTTCTTTTCTTCTTGCATTTTGTTTGTGCCATTATTTGTTGTTTTTGCGAGTTTTAGATTGTAAGGAGAGTACCCTACATGAATTGGTATCAGAGCGGGTTTTCCGGAGTGTGTAAACAAATCGCCGAACGTGAGGCAATTTGGACTAGGACTTGTGGTTGTGGGTCTGTGAGAAAAGATGCGTCCATGAAGAAAATGTGGTGGGAGAAATTTTGGGGTAACTAAAGAGGGTTTTAGAGCCCTCCAGAGACAAGTTCAAGCACTGCAAGAGGAGCTGTGTAGGGGAGCTGATGTCAAAAGAAGAGATGAAAGTAAAGATGAGGTTGAAGATGAGGAGCCATTTGAAGAGCAAGCACAAGATGTAATGGATCCCGGAGAAGTCAGGCTAATTAGGGCCATTTCCAAGATTGGAAAGAGGCCAAAGATAGAAGTTTCTAATTTTTCTAGAAACCTAAATCTAGAGGAGCTGATCGATTGGATCAATGACATGGAAGAGTATTTTGAGTATGAGGAAATAGAAGACCAAGATAGGGTCAAATTTGCAAAGGCCAAATTGAAAGGCCATGCTAGCATATGGTGGAAAGAAGTCTAGTTGGAAAGAAATAGAAGAGGAAAAGAGAAAATAACAAGATGGGATTGGCTGGAAAAATTGAAAATACAATTCATTCCTGGGGACTATGAGTTGGATTTGTTGAAAAATATGCAAGGGTTGAAACAAGCAGGAAAATATGTTAAGGAGTACACTAAATAATTCTATCGAGTCCTGATCAGAACAGGTCATTCTGAGGCCAACAAGGAGAAAGTTGCCCGTTACATAAATGGGTTGAAGCTGAGCATTCAAGGAGAGCTGAGTCTAGTAAGAATGTCTACCATTGAAGATGCATATCAGTTTGCTTTAAAGGTAGAAGAGAAGTTGAATAGAAGGTTTGAAAGTAAGAAAAGAGGTTGAGTTCACGGTGGAAGGACTAGTGGACGGTCATATAGAGGACAAAATGAAGACCAAAAGAAGGGGTCAATTTTGAGGCACTTAGAGGCTCTGAATGGGCTTGAAAAATTGGTGGAAAATGAAAGTGGATGGCCTTTAGGCCCTACTTTCTAGTAGAATATTTCTTGAGACCTTTTCTAAAAAGGTGTTATAATATAAAATCAGATGGTCAGATCAAAATTTATGACCTCACGAAGTTGTAATACCAAAATTAATAAAATTTCAAAATATCTTCATAAGGAAGTTACACTTTCCAGAAGATTGTAAGTTATGAGGCACTTAGAGGCTCCCGATGGTCCTAAAAAAATTGGTGGAAAATGAAAGAGGATGGCCTTTAGGCCCTACTTTCTGGCAGAAGATTTCTCGAGACCTTTTCTAAAAAGGGATTATAATAGAAAATCCGACAGTCGGATCAAAAGTTATGACCCTGTTAATTTGTAATACCAAAATTAATAAAATTTCAAAATATTTTCGTAAGGAAGTTATGCTTTCCAGAAGATTATAGGGCGGTTACACTTTCCAAAAGATTCTAAGGCGGTTACACCTTCCAAATAAAAGGATGTAAAGTGGGACTATAGAGGGGAGGTGAGAGTAGCATTGATGGTGGCTCCGAGTTGCAGATTTGCAAATTTATGTAATCAGAAACCTCATGTGATGGAAAATATAATGTTGTAATTTCATTTTCAGTGATAATAGAAAATATTTTCTTTCCTTCTTGCATTTTTTTTTGCCATTATTTTTTGTTTTTGTGAGTTTTAGATTGTAAGGGGAGTACCCTTCATCAAGTGGTATCAGAGCGGGTTTTCCTGAGTGTGTAATCAGATCGCCGAATGTGAGGCAATTAGCACTAGGACTTGTGGTTGTGGGTCTGTGAGAAAAGATGCCTCCACAAAGAAACTGTGGTGGGAGAAATGTTGGGGTAACAGAAGAGGGTTTTAGAGCCCTCCAGAGACAAGTTCAAGCATTGCAAGAGGAGCTGCATAGTGGAGCTAATTTCAGAAGAAGAGATGAAAGTGAGGATGAGGCTGAAGATGAGGAGCCATTCGAAGAGGAAGCACATGATGTAATGGTTCTTGGAGAAGTCAAGTTGATTAGGGCCATTTCCAAGATTGGAAAGAGGCCAAAGATAGAAGATTCTAATTTTTTTGGAAACCTAAATCCATAGGAGTTGATCGATTGGATCAATGACATGGAAGAGTATTTTGAGTATGAGGAAATAGAAGACCCAGATGCTACGCCCTTAATATTAGTGTACATCGGGTTATGAATAGTCGGCTTTTGGCTATCTTAACTCTCTATTAAGTCATATTATCATTATTATATTGTTATTTAGTTATTTAGGTCAGCCTAAGACTTATATAGGTGTGTCTAAGTCAGCCTAGGTGATATCCTAGGCATAAATAGGTATATATAGGAGGTTGTGAGTCTTATTTCATCAAGTTGGAAGTGTGTTATCATTAGAGATATTTGGAGGTTTTCCCCCGCAAAGTGGCTTGTTATTCTCAGTTATTATCAAGTATTTGCAACATATTTCATATCGTATTATTCTATTGTGCAAGTTATTTCATAACAAGTGGTATCAGAGCATGATCTTGGCACCGTAGAGGCAAGGTTTTTTCTCAATTTTGGAGGCGATTTTGGGAAGAGAATATCTTTTAGATTTTGGAAAAAAAAATTCTTATTTTTAAATAGTTTTTGAAGAACATATTAAAGAAGCTACAGTCCAGATTTCAAAAGAATTGGAGCAAAATTAAGCGAATTATTGCAGAATTAGGGTTTCTACACATTTTTTTTGGAATCTACATATCTTGCACATCTTGTTGAATTGGAGCTTGATTTTTATTAGGTTTTTGAAGACGTAATAAAGGAGATTACAGTAAAAAAATTGGAGGAATTGGAGTAGAAATAAGCAAGTTATTGGAAAATTATTTTTTCAAAAATATCACTCTCCACTCTGCAAATCTGCTTATTTCTTGGATATTTTTCTAAGTGGGAGTTATTTTGGCCCTAGTAAGTTACAGTAAAATTTTTAGAGAATTTAAGTTTCATTTGTGTGATTTATTTCAAAATTAGTGGTTCCCATCATGACGGGGCCTGCAACAAGCGGCAAAAGGAATGTTGTTACTCCAAGGAAGACTACTAATCGGGATGGGGTAACAATAGAGGATATTAATCCTAATGAGGAAGTAAATAAGTTCAAGGAAGACATTTCCTCAATGAAGTTGGATATGTATGACCTAAGAGGAGATATATCAGACATATGAAACATGTTAAGCACCTATATGGTTGAACCAAGAAAGGAGTTCTCAAGTGGCCAAGGCGAAAATTCTAGGTCAGCTAACATTGACACAAGCTTTAGTACTCCTATGGGATCTAGGAATTTATTTCCAAAGGTGGATATGCGCAAGTTCGATGGCAAGGATCCTCTAACATGGATAAACCAAATGGAGATTTTTTTTTAAGTACACCAAATCCCAAATGGACAAAAGGTCATGATGGGTTCCCTATATCTAGAACCAGATCAATTCATTTGGTATCATTGGATTTTCACTCATCGAAGGAAAAAGGGGCTCACTGTCTCATGGTCAATTTTTATGGAGGAACTCCAAGCACAATATAGCAATAGTGTGATAGACAACTTCTTCAGCCAATTGGCTAAACTTCAACATTAAGATCGGTTAAGGATTATATTCAACAATTCCAAAATCTATCCTTAAGAGTGGATACAATTACGAAGGAAAACTTGAATGATTTATTCTTGGGGGTTCTCAAGGATCACATTCAACATTAGGTAGCATGTTTAGCCATAGCTCCATAAATGAGTCTTTTATCTTAGCACGTAGGGTAGAAGCAAAGTATTTGATTCCTAAGAAGCAAGGGGCTAACGTGAAAAGAGAGAAAGTATATTCAACACAACCTACTAGGTTTAATCCACAACAAATTGAGGAGAAAAGAGAAAAAAGGTTGTGTTTTAATTGTGATAAAAAATACAATCGAGGACATAAATGCGGTGAAAAGAAATTGTTCTATATTGAAGGTCCAAGTGAGGAAGAAGAGGAGGAACCCATAATAGAGGATGAAAGGGAGTCAAATGAGGAATCACATGATTCTCAACCAATCATTTCTTGTCATTCTCTCAGGTTTCAGTGCTCCACAAACTCTCAAGGTGGTTGGGTTCTTAAAGAAGTAGAAGGTAACAGTGTTGATCGACTCAGGTTGTACTCATAATTTCATCAACAAAAAGTTAGCTACTCGTCTAAATTGTTTTATATATCCAGCTCCATATTTTCAGGTTTTGATTGTAGATGGTGGTACAGTTAGTTGTTCAAGGAAGTGTCATAGCATTAAATTATCCATGGGAGATTATCAACTTGATACCCCAATGTATGCGATATCCATGGGTGCAACAGATATTGTTTTGGGAGTACAATGGCTTACTACATTGGGAACGATTGAGATGAACTTCCAAGAACTATTCATGAGATTTCAATCAGAAGGAAGGGTAGTAGAGCTAAGGGGGTTGAAGGAAAAATCCCCACAAATGGTAAGATCTCATCAAATGCAAAATTTTCTCAAGAAAGGAGTGGATGGATTTGTGGCCCAACTATGTTCATTATAAGTCTCTCAATCTAATGCTCCTACTCATCTAGATTTGCAAGTTATAATTGATCGTCACTCAGTTGTTCTTGGAGATATGCCTAAAGGACTTCCTCCTAAGAGGGATCATGATCATGCCATATAGTTAGTTCTAGGGAGCCAACCACCAAACATAGGCCTTACAGGTATCCACACATACAAAAGAGTGAGATAGAAAAAAATGTTGAGGAGATACTAGAGGCGATAATTATCAGGAATAGCCAAAGTGCTTACTCCTCACCTATGGTGATGGTATGTAAGAAGGATCATACTTGGTGCATGTGTCTAGATTATAGAGTGCTCAACATGTACACCATCAAAGATAAGTTTCCTATTCCAGTCATTGATGATTTGCTAGATGAATTGAATGGAGCTATGTATTTTACCAAGTTAGATCTTAGATCTGGTTATCACCAAATTCGGATTAAGGAGGAAGATATTTGTAAGACAACATTTCATACTCATGAGGGTCATTATGAATTTTTGGTGATGCCATTCGGTCTTACCAATGCACCATCTACATTCCAAAGTTTGATGAATTCTATTTTTAAGAAGTTCTTGAGAAAGTTTGTGTTAGTATTCTTTGATGATATATTGATTTATAGCAAGACTTGGGAAGAACATTTGCAACATGTGGATCAAGCATTACAAATACTTGAAGATCATCAACTCTATGCTAAGCCATCCAAGTGTGCTTTTGGTCTTAAGGAGGTGGATTATTTGGGACACATAGTTTCACATGAAGGAGTAAAGGTGGACCCTAACAAAATTAAGGTTATCATGGAATGGCCTATTCCAAAAACCATTAAGAAACTGAGGGGTTTCTTGGGATTGACAGGGTACTATAGAAGATTTGTGAAGAATTATGGTCGTATAGCAGCACCTCTCACCACTCTATTGAAGAAGGATTCTTTTCATTGGAACGAGTCTGCTAATACAACATTTGAGAGATTGAAGGAGTATATGTGTACAACTCTAGTGCTTTCCACTCCTAACTTCACCAAGGAATTCATTGTGGAATGCAATGCTTCTGGAAATGGGATAGGAGCAATTCTCATGCAAGAAGGCTGACCAATTTCTTTTGAGAGTCATCAATTAAAGGGTAAGAATCAACTAAAACCTATTTATGAGAAGGAAATGCTAGCAATCCTTCATGCAGTTAAACAATGGAGGCCTTATCTATTGGGTAGACACTTCAAGGTTAACACAGATCATGATAGCCTAAAATATTTTTTGGAACAAAGAATATCTTCTGAAGAGCAACAAAAATGGGTCACTAAGATGTTAGGATATGACTTTGAGATTGTATATAAGAAAGGGAAAGAAAATATTGTAGCAGATGCACTTTCAAGGAAGGATGAGAAAAATGAAGCCTTATTGTGTTCCCTTTCAATATTACAAGAAAATTGGGTGGAGGAAGCGAAAGCAGAGTGGAAAAATGATGTTGCGACAAGTAATCTCATCGAACAATTAAAACGTGATCATAGTAGTTCAGATAAGTTTTGTTGGAAGGGAGATACTCTTTGGTATAAAGAGAATTTGTATCTTTGCAATAATTCCACTCTTAAACAAAAGATTCTCATAGAGTTGCATGAGTCTCCAATTGGTGGTCATTCAAGATTTTTGAAGACATATCATCGAGTCAAGCAAGATTTTTTTTGGGAAGGGCTAAAAGGTTATGTTCAAATTTTTTTGGTGTAATGTTTGGTTTGTCAAAGGAATAAAGGGGAGACAATTAAGACACCAGGTCTCTTGAAACCCTTATCTATTCCTAGCCAGCGTTGGGAAGAGGTATCCATGGACTTCATCACAGGGCTTCCCAAATCTAAAGGTCATAATGTCATCATGGTAGTAGTTGATCGCCTCACTAAATATGCACATTTCATTGCATTATCACATCCTTTTATAGCAAGTGCAATGGAAAAATATTTTTTGGAGAATATCCAAAAGATACATGGTACACCTAAGGTTATTGTTAGTGATGTGATCCTATCTTCACTAGTCACTTTTGGAAAGATTTATTCTCATGTTTGGGTACTCAATTGGCTCATAGCTCTTCATACCACCCTCAATCAGATGGGAAAACTAAGGTTGTTAATAAGTGTTTGGAGGGATATCTACATTGTTTTACTTTAGAGAAATAGTGTCAATGGGTAGATTGGCTACCACTTGCAGAATGGTGGTATAACACTTCTTTTCATAGCTCATCAAAAATGTCTCCATTTTTGGCACTTTATGGATATCATCCTCCCTCCACCACATCATCAATAAAGGTGTCACCAAGAGTTCAGGCAGTAGAAGACCACTTGCTTCATCAACAACAAGTACTTTCAAGAGTCAAGGAGAATTTAGCCTTGGCACAAAATCGAATGAAACAACAGGCATACCAACATCATAGTGAAAGAAGTTTTGAAGTTGGGGATTGGGTCTTCTTGAGATTGCAGCCTTATAAGAAAATCTCACTAAAGCAACAAAAAAAGAATAATAAGTTGTCTCCAAGGTATTATGGTCCATACCAAATCATGCAAAAGATTGGTAGTGTTTCCTACAAGCTAGAGTTGCCACCAACAACAAAGATACATCCAGTTTTTCATGTTTCCTGTTTGAAGAAGGTAATTGGGCATAATATTCCAACTCAAACAACACTACCAGAGCTCAATGAAGAAGGAAGAATCATTTTGGAACTAGAGTGCATTCATCAAACACGCACAAAGAAGTTGAGCAATAGAACTCTCACTCAGTATCTCATCCAATGAAAGAATTTACCAGTTGAAGATACCACATGGGAGGATGAAGAGTTCATTCAAAAGAATCCAAACTTGATTAGCATTGAGGACAATACTTATTTGAAGAAGGGGGGCATGCTACACCCTTAATATTAGTGTACAACATGTTATGAATAGTTAGCTTGTGGCTATCTTAACTCTCTATTAAGTCATATTATCATTAGTATATTGTTATTTAGTTGTTTAGGTCATCCTAAGACTTATATAGGTGTGTCTAAGTCGGCCTAGGTGATATCCTAGGCATAAATAGGTATATATAGGAGGTTGTGAGTCTTATTTCATCATCAAGTTGGAAGTGTGTACTCATTAGAGATATTTGGAGGTTTTCCCCCTCGAAGTGGCTTGTTATTATCAGTTATTATCAAGTATTTGCAACATATTTCATATCGTATTCTACTATTGTGCAAGTTATTTCATAACACCAGATAGGGTCAAATTTGAAAAGGACAAATTGAAAGGCCATGCTAGCATATGGTGGAAAGAAGTCTAGTTGGAAAGAAATAGAAGAGGAAAAGAGAAAGTAACAAGATGGGATAGGATGGTGGAAAAATTGAAAAGAGAGTTCATTCCTAGGGACTATGAGTTGGATTTGTTGAAAAAGATGCAAGGATTGAAACAAGCACGAAAATATGTTGAGTACACAAAATAATTCTATCGAGTCCTGATCAGAACAGGTCATTCTGAGGCCAACGAGGAGAATGTTTCTTGTTACATAAATGGTTTGAAGCCAAGCATTCAAGAAGAGTTGAGTCTAGTAAGAATGTCTACCATTGAAGATGCATATTAGTTTGCTTTGAAGGTAGAAGAGAAGTTGAATAAAAGGTTTGAAAGTAAGCAAAGAGGTGGAGGTCACGGTGGAAGGACTAGTGTACGGTCATATGGAGGTCGAAATGAAGACCAAAAGAAGGGGTCAATTTTGAGGTACTTAGAGGCTCCAGATGGGCTTGAAAAATTGGTGGAAAATGAAAGTGGATAGCCTTTAGGCCCTACTTTCTAGCGAAAGATTTCTCGAGACCTTTTCTGAAAAGGTATTATAATAGGAAATCTGACAGTCAGATCAAAAGTTATGACCCTGCAAAGTTGTAATACCAAAATTAATAAAATTTCAAAATATCTTCCTCAGGAAGTTACACTTTCCAGAAGATTCTAGGGCGGTTACACTTTCTAGAAGATTCTAAGGCGGTTACACCTTCCAAATAAAAGGATGTAAAGGGGGACTACAAAGGGGAGGCGAGAGTAGCGTAGATGGTGGCTCCGAGTTGGAGATTTACAAATTTATGTATTCAGAAAGCCCATGTGATGGCAAATATAATGTTGTAATTTCATTTTCAATGATAATAGAAAATATTTTCTTTCCTTCTTGCATTTTTTTTGTGCCATTATTTGTTGTTTTTGTGAGTTTTAGATTGTAAGGGGAGTACCCTTCATCAAGTCTTATCAAAGCAGGTTTTCCTAAGTGTGTAAACAGATCACCGAACGCGGAGCAATTTGCACTAGGACTTGTGGTTGTGGGTTTATGAGAAAAGATGCCTCCATGAAGAAACCATGGTGGGAGAAATGTTGGGGTAACAAAAGAGGGTTTTAGAGCCCTCCAGAGACAAGTTTAAGCACTGCAAGAGGAGCTGCGTAGGGGAGCTGATGTCAGAAGAAGAGATGAAAGTGAGGATGAAGCTGAAGATGAGGAGCCATTCAAAGAGGAAGCATAGGATGTAATGGATCTTGGAGAAGTTAGGCCCAAGATTGGAAAGAGGGCAAAGATAGAAGTTTCTAATTTTTCTAGAAACCTAAATCCAAAGGACCTGATCGATTGGATCAATGACATGGAAGAGTATTTTGAGTATGAGGAAATAGAAGACCCAGATAGGGTCAAATTTACAAAGGCCAAATTGAAAGGCCATGCTAGCATATGGTGGAAAGAAGTCCAGTTGGAAAGAAATAGAAGAGGAAAAGAAAAAATAAGATGGGATCGGATGGTGGAAAAATTGAAAAGATAGTTCATTCCTAGGGACTATGAGTTGGATTTGTTGAAAAAGATGCGAGGGTTGAAACAAGCAGGAAAATCTATTAAGGATTACACAGAACAATTCTACCGAGTCTAGATCAGAACAGGTCATTTTGAGGCCAACAAGGAGAATGTTGCTCATTACATAAATGGGTTGAAGCTGAGCATTCCAGAAGAGCTGAGTCTGGTAAGAATGTCTACCATTGAAGATGCATATTAGTTTGCTTTGAAGGTAGAAGACAAGTTGAATAAAAGGTTTTAAAGTAAGCAAAGAGGTGGAGGTCGCGGTGGAAGGACTAGTGGAAGGTCATATGGAGGTCGAAATGAAGGCCTAAAGAAGGGGTCAATTTTGAGGCACTTAGATGCTCCGGATGGGCCTGAAAAATTGGTGGAAAACAAAAGTGGATGGCCTTAAGGCCCTACTTTCTGCGGAATATTTCTCGAGACTTTTTCTGAAAAGGTATTATAATTGAAAATCTGACAGTCGGATCAAAATTTATGACCCCACAAAGTTGTAATACCAAAATTAATAAAATTTCAAAATATCTTCTCGAGGATGTTACACTTTCTAGAAGATTCTAGGGCGGTTACACTTTCTAGAAGATTCTAAGGTGGTTACACCTTCCAAATAAAAGGATGTAAATGGGGACTACAGAGGGGAGGTGAGAGTAGCGTAGATGGTGGCTCCGAGTTGTAGATTTGCAGATTTATGTAATCAAAAAGCCCATGTGATGGAAAATATAATGTTGTAATTTCATTTTTCAGTGATAATAGAAAATATTTGCTTGCCTTCTTGCATTTTGTTTGTGTCGTTAATTTGTTTTTTTTGTGAGTTTTAGATTGTAAGGGGAGTACCCTTCATCATCTCTTATCATTTTTAATCATTCTTTACAATACTTACTTTCATTTTCTTCAAAACACAGAGTTTGAGTAGACTATTTAATCTACAAGCCATTCATTTTCAATGACTGAAATAATTCAAGTCATGAAATTATGTTCTTCTATATATGCAAAAATAGTTCAAATGCAAGTCATCATGCCATTTGTGGTGTGTGCACCCAGATTCCAATTGTTTTACTGTTTGGTCTAGCTAAACAATCCTACTTCAATCGTGTTCTCATCCTTCAACCTATCACCCTGCACCTGTACACACTTGCATTGCAACTTTATCAATAACATTCAATTCTTGGTAACGTATAAAATAATTTTCAAAAGTTCACAAATTCAACATCGGTCAACTTCTTTCATTCAATTTTTGAAAATTCTAAAATTTCATTAATATAATATTGAAATTCTTCAATAATTTAATTTTCCATATTATAATAAACATGCAATAAAATTGGGTTATGACATCCTTCCCCTTTTGGAAGAGACATCATCCCGATGTCCAGTAAATCAAAAAAGAAAGAACATCATGTTGAATTGGAGCATACATGCCTATTTCAACATCACATCAAATTATTCATGTCTATTTCAACATCTTGACAAATTTATATATGTCTATTTCAACATCATAAAAAAATTATATATGTTTATTTCAACATCACAATAAAATTATATACGTCTATTTCAACATCTCATCAAATTATAACATGAAACATCATAGTATCTAATGGAGCCCTCAAAAAATTTTGTTTCATTTTAAACCCTTATTACATTTGGATGTAGGGTGTTATCTTGAGAGTTTAAGGGTTGCTATCTACAAAGGTTTACAGGGTTCTATTTGGCCATTGACTCCCTATTACCCATTGCCAGTTATTTTATGCATCTTTGGTCATTAATTGTCACCTAGTAACTGGTCCTTCAAGCCTAAGTTTAGACCTTTCTATTTTATAAAATTAAGTAAGGATCTTTTGGCCTTTACATCCTTTGCATTTGTGACTTAGAAATTTTTGAGTCAATTATTATCCTAGGGAGTCCCCTTCATTAAGAACGACTAATGAACACATGATTAAAAGTTTCACTTAAATCCTGATGGCCCTCCTAGTTGTATTACTCATCGCTGATCATTCATAGGTTCACACCTTCAATTAGCGATGAGTGATGGGATGATGTTTTCCTTTAACGTCACTCATTGCTAATAGATTTTGAGATTTCAAATTTGTAATAGCAATGAGTGATGATTTTGGATTTATGTTCTTATCGTTCATCATGGATGGCCATAAAAAGATAAACTTGGAACAATGATGAGCGATGTGATGTGATTTCTTGTATATCGCTTGATCACATATATGTTTTGAATGTAAAGTCTCACATCAGTGATACACGATGGAACTTATAAATGTTGTAAATCTTCTCATCGCTAATTTCTTGTAAAATATATGAGGAGAATTAGTGATGAAAAAAGGCCTTATGTTATACCGCTCATCGCTCATCACATATTTACTTCAAAACTTGAGTTCTGAACTAGCGATAAGCAATGGGTGTCCTATAAAAGGTTTTTCTTTCACTAAATGTGATATGATCCTATGAGCAATGTCTTTTGTGCCATTTGTTTTATGCAGGTTGTGCGTGTCCAAATCTGGTGCTATCACAACATCTCCCATCGTAGATAGAAGCCTTGATGCAAGATTTGAATTAGCGATGTGCAATAGAGGGATGAATGTGACCAAAGGTCAGGCTGCAAAACTAGGGGCTAAAGATCATCGCAAGGATGTCTACATCACTAATAGAGTGGGGCAATGATAAAGTAAATCAGCGACAAGCAATGGTTACTACATGGAACGGGCAACGTGGAAAAATCCTGAAGATTTAGCATAAAGCAAAAAGGAAAGCAGCGAGAGGACTAAGGAACCATTGATAAAGTTTTAAAGTAGGATAATCCAATGGATTGAAGATCACCGCATAAATAATTTCATCAAAATTTGGGGAGGATCAGCGATGAAGAGATGAACTGTATAGAGAAAGTTTCCCTCTAAGAAAAAACTGGTCTAATGTACCTCGTCGATATTAATGAAAGCACATATTAGGTTGGCGATACTTATTGATTGAAAAATCACAATACTTGAGCTGGCATCGTTGTTTTCTATGAGCAAGTTACTAAGGACATAAAAAACAAGGCTCAAATCACCATGGATGAAGTTTTAAATGTTTTTACATCAATGGTTTAAATTCAATACTGAGCTGTTAAGTTATCAACTCGCTCGCGTGAGGAGTTTTCAAGTCATTAATTTTGCATGCTTCAAATTGTCTATTTAATACAGATTGTTTGTTGATCTTCTTTGTCATAATTCATTTTTCTATTAATGAGGGTTGAAGGCTGATAAAGAAGTGTGTGGGAATTGAATTCTCTTGAGAAGTGTGTAGACATTCTAGGCAAGTAGGTCTGCCATGATGATTAGGGAGTCTGAGAACCTGAGTTTATTTGAGTCTGAGGAAGATCTTGAGAATGAAAGTAGAATACATGGAGCTCCTGATACACCAAAAGGAAGAATAGGATTCGGTAAATTCAAGGAGTACAGTACCAAGGAAAATTACCATCCACGAGAGTAGATAGTTTCAAAAGAATTAGTCAAACATAGAGAGAAGAGGATGGTGAAATATAAAAAGAAGGCAAGGAGAGACAGTGCGCACTATAAGGCCTATCTGAAGGAGTGCAATTCTCCATGTGAGATTTCTAATAACCCTTCAGATAGTGAGGGTGACACTGATCCAGAGGGTGATTATTATCCCCTCTCCTTGGTACTATCGGTGAATTCTGACAAGGAGGTGGTGACAGTTTCTCCAGTCCCACCATGAGCAAAACATAGGCGAGTATCCTCTAAGGTTGATGACTCAGAGTGATGATTGTGCCCTATTTTTTTTTTTGATGAAACCATGCCCTTTTTGTTAGGATTTTCCTATTCAGCACTCATGTGATTTCTTGTTTCATGTGTTGAGGTGGAATGTTTTCGGGCTGGTATGTAGGAGAAGTGTCAGACTAGTTAACCTTGGCGGCGCGTATGTTGTTTCCCGACAATATACAAGTTTGTGTTGGAGCTGCTATTGGAGAATCTTATTTGGCCAACAAGGATGAGGATTCAACATGGTTAGAACAAACTCTTCCTTTTGAGAAGCTGGCATGTCTTCATTCATGGAATATGGAATGTGGTCTTTTACTCTTCCATTTTCCTCAAATGATTGTATGTAACAAACTAAGAATATCTCAAATTCTGGTGCAAATGAAATGAAATGTAAATGTAATTAAGCTTGAAGCTTGTTGCTCCCTTATTCTATAAAAGGGATTTTAGGGCTTATTATAGTGGTTGAATTCTGAAGTCAAAATAGGGTTCTAGGTAAAAAACTAAGTTCAGGAAAAGGCATTTAGAATAGAATACTGGAAATAGACCAGTAATTTGTCTTGGATGCGAGATCATGTATGTAGTGATCTTAAATAAGTTTTATAGAAATTACGTATATCAGAGAAAATATTAATCTAGAAGTAGATACTCTCCTATGTATGTTTCTTATAAGTTATGAATGATAAATACTAATGGTGTTATCATTTGTCTTCAAATATTTCATTTGAATGTATTACTCTATTTTCAGCTTTAATTCAAGGAATTCATTAAAATGCTTGAATAGGGTTATAAACTTTGTAAGGAATGGCTTAGGATTTCTAAGAAGTAAATGTTTCTTTCATAGTGAGTTTTCGTAAATGCAAAGCAATATGAAGATAGTCTGTTTCTTCCTTAAGTGAGTAATTTGTAAATTACTGATCCTCATGTACTTGACTCCGTTGCTCCAATTGATGAGACACTGGTCATTTTTTCAGAAAATATTGCATAGAATGAATAGATAGTGTTCTTGGCCCTAGACTTAAGATAAGACAATATTCAATTAAAAAATATTTCCAAGGATAGTATAAGTGGGATTATCCCTAATTCCTAGCAAATAACTAGTCACTCACTTGAAAATCTGCCAAATCTTTAGTGAAATGAACTTTGTTTGCAGTAAGTAGGAATCAATTTGTGTATAAATGTGTTAATAATTGAATATAGTATCTGAAAACACAATTGGGATCACCCTCCTAGGTTTCACAGAGCCTGAAGTGAGGGAGTACGAACCTTAAATTCCTATGCTCATTGTGTTGGCCACGAACCTAGCAGTTCTTCATCATAGGAGTTGGCTACTTCTTAGAGGATTGTTTAGTTCTGCTGGAAAAATCACCAATAGTATCTCAATCTAAAAATTTCAAGCAAACTTATTGAAGTCTTTTTCTCAAAAAAGAAGATGGGGAAAGGAGCGTTCTATTTCTTTCACATCCTCCCAAGTAGCACTGTCCTCTGAGTACTGGTACCATTGAACCTTA
The DNA here is from genome assembly GCA_007258455.2 of Sequoia sempervirens. NCBI lineage: Eukaryota > Viridiplantae > Streptophyta > Pinopsida > Cupressales > Cupressaceae > Sequoia > Sequoia sempervirens. The sequence continues at coordinate 45,116 of VDFB02027734.1, read as the reverse complement.
AACTGAGCAATATCTCTGCTCCGTAACTTAACATTGCGTCTATCCAAGATTCTAATGGACTCGACTAGCACTACTCCTGGATCATGTACCTGTAAGGATTGCCAATCAAGGAAACATGAAACACATTATGAAGTCAAGCCAGAGCAATTGGTAGAGCTAGTCTATTAGCAATTGGGTTAATTACTTCCAAGACTTCAAATGGTCCCACATATCTTGGGGCCAACTTGGAAGACTTTCCAAAAGCAATAGAACTTTTATGAGGTTTAACTCTCAAGAAAACTTTATCCCTAATTGTTAACTGTCTAAGAGTTTGATTCTTGTCAACATAACTCTTCTATCAATCTACCACCTCGTTCAATCTGCTCTTAATGAACCTCATTTTTTCTTCCATTTCCTTAAGCATTTTAGGTCCTACTATGATCCTGTCCTCCAATTTATCCCAACTAATGAGAGTACAACACTTCCGCCCATACAAGGCTTCAAACAGTGTCATGCCTAAGGATGTATGATAGAATTTGTAAGCAAACTCTACCAAAGGAAAATATTCTTCCCATCTATACTATTGGTCCATACAATACATTCAGAGGAGGTCTTCGACTACCTAGTTCACCCTCTCTGTCTTCCCGTCAGTTTGGCGATGATAAGCTAACCTAAAATTCAGTTTGGTCCCCATGCTATTTCAGATTGATCCACCTTCCCTTCCAAGCTATTTTTGATTCACCTTCAATTCTCTCTCCATTTCTCTCTTTGAATGTGGCTCTCATATTTTGTATGTGCTTATTTGCTTCAAGCTCAAGAACACTGTTGAATGATGAAGAATTGAAAATATTGAGAATTCATGTTTAGCCAAAATCGAGAGAAGAAGGATTCTTTTATAGAAATGCTCATTTGAAATGAACGATTTGGATGAAAAGATCAGAGATCAAGATCAATAGTCTATGTGTGTTGAGAGGAAATAGATTGAGTAGTTAACTGAATTGATTAATCCAACCAAGGAAATTGATTCGATAATTAGTGGGATTGGATTGAATAATTAGTAGATTTGGAATAATTAGTGGGATTGGATAATTAATTAGTGGGATTGGAATAATCGGTGGACATGACTGATCAGTCAACAATTTAGATTGATTAATCAGTGGATGTGATTTGATCAATCAAAATGTGTGAGGATAATTAATTAATTAGATTAATTAATTTTGAGAGGAATGTGCAAGATGTATTTGAATTAATAAATAAAATTTTATTTATTAATTGACCATGTTGAGTGAAAATTTGAGAATTAAATAATTAATTTAATTATTTAATCTAAAAGTGGGAAAGTGGTTTAATTAAATAATTTGTAACGATTATTTAATACGAGAAGGATGTTTCATGTTAATTAAATAATTAATGATAACTATTTAATTAAAATAGAAGAATAGGTGAAGTGACATAATTAAATAAACAAGGTTTATTTAATTAATCTTGAAGAATAATGTTTAATTAGGACATTATTAAATAAATAAGATTTATTTAATTGGTCAGGGACAATAAGGATAATCATGATTTTATTAAATAAATAAGATTTGTTTAATTAGTCAGAAATGATGATTGAGGATGAATTAATTAAATAGTGTTAAATTACCTGATTAATAGTAGAATACGAAAAAAATGACAATAATTAAATAATAATGTATTATTTAATCATTTTAGTAAAAAAAGTGTTGTTCGCAGGTTAGGACAATTTTGAGTATCTACATTTTGCCCCTCTTTGATATATTGCATGTTTATAGCGATATGTTGAAGAAAATTCAAAAATTTGTGCTCAAGAGTTGCTTCGGTATGCCCCAGTGACAATGGGAAAGGTTAATGCCCCCTCAGATAAATTTTCAAATTTTGAAAAGTCAATTTTATAGTCTAGATTACATTTGTAGGTTTGTTTTTGGATATGAGGGCCTCTGAGGGGTTCGTATTAGTGTTTGAAGTTGAAATTTGATGTGCCTAGTTATGAAGGGGGTAAAAAATCCCACCCTAGAAGGGTAAAAATAGGCCCTAGGAGGTGAAATTGGCTCATTTGTGCATTTTACCTTAGAAATTTCCAGAGCTCTAAGTGTGATTCCCTTGCGAAGCTGTTGCCAAAATGTCTCATGTTCTAGTCATTGCACACCATAGATATCAAGTTAGGATCTTCTGATGGCTAGATGGCTCAGGGGATGCGGTATGCACTCTTTCCTTTCTTCGTAATTTTTTCATTTTTAGATAGATTTTAGGGCTTGAAATTGAGAAAGCAAATGCAGTACACTGTGTGTGTCGCAACTGCAATCGCATTCGTTGCATGTCTGGCCTGGTTCACTGCATGTGTTTGGTGTGATAGATTTGAAATTAAAGCTACATTTTCTTTAGGTTGTGTGCAATTCATTTGTGCACCACATTTGTTGTGGTGCAACGCATTTGTAGGGTAGTATGTCACATTTGTTGCAGTTAGTCACAATTGCTTAATAGTATGCTGCATTTGATTTGTTTGTCACACATGCTTAGTTGTATGCCGCATGTGCTATGTTTACTACACATACTTAATAGTAAGCTGCAATTTCTTGGTTCGACGCACCCATTTAATAGTATCACATTTGATTTGTTTGTTGCATTCTTGTAATAGTGCAATGAATTTGATTGTATGGAAAATTGACCCCACATGAGAAATTTTTCTCTTCGATTTAAGTCCAATAGGTTTTCTTAGGCCTTTTAATTGACATGTTGTGATTTTCTTGTGAATACAGATGTGATATCCACCCATTTATACCTGGGAGAGTCAACTGTCCACCTTCTGATTGTGAGATCAATTGACTGATGAGGAGAGGGATACCCTTCATTCCCTGGGCCTATATCATGTTACTTTTATGCCCGCCATTTGGGCTAACTGCAATTTGTTGACAACTCTCACTGAGAGATGGCATTCTGAGACATGTTCATTTCATTTACCCATCGGGGAGGCCATCATTATTTTGGAGGATATCTAGAGGATCCTACGTCTTCCGATTCATGGGAAGCATGTGATATATGATACTGGTTGTGAACTTTTTTCCCTTGAGGCAATCTTTGATCATGAGGACCTAGTATATCTCAGTATTGAGGATTATGGGATTTGGTGGGATGTTCTAGCATAGAGATATGAGAGGATGGTCATTGTTATTTGTAGTGTGATTGTCCATGTTGTGTCTCCTGATCATTGAGGACACATGTTCCCTATTGGATGGGGAGAGGTACTGGTAGAGATGATGAGTAATGGTGTAGTACATTCTTGGGGACTGTGCATGCTTACCGTGCTATACTTTTAGCTTCATGATGTGGCCTACCGAGATAGTCAGTTGATCAGCTATGGGACTACTCTCCTCATAGTCTAGGCATGGGAGCATATTGCGGTATTTTGGCCACCTGTTCAGAGATAGCTTGCAGTAGGAATTCCCTATGTATACAGGTATGGGGGAGTTGTGAAATGGGTGCGGGTTGGTGACGTTGAGTACTAGCACCATGCTAGTTAACTTCTTGATTCATTTACTTGGAGGCCATATCGATAATGTACCCCTTGGGAGGAAAATGTTGTTCATTTTCCATATTGCTTCCAGACACGGTACCTTATCGGGGGGACAATACAGTCCCAACACATCATTGATTAATACTTACTAGAGCAAGTCCTTCAGTACTTTGGGGAGTGGTAGGGGCTTCTAGTTGGTACCATAGAGTTTTTCAGGTCCTCCTGAGAGGTTCAACCATGGGGACACATGATTAGTGTGGCGGTAGTGTAGTAGGAGATTGATGCATTGCAACATGTTCAGTGGGGTGCCCCAGTAGAGGTTGTTGATGTGGGTACCACACCTAAGCATAATGCATGGTGGACCAAGCACAAGGCCATACCTTATATAGATCCAAACCAGCCTAACCTAGTAGAGAGGCTTGGGAGAGTTCTAAGAGGTAGATTTCATGGCTGAAGACGGGGGTGAGGGGATGATGGTGGCAAGGGGGATGGTAGGGATGATGGGGGTGGTGGAGGGAGAGGTGGTAGAAGAGGGAGAGGAGATAGAGGAGGGAGAGTTGAAAGGGGTGGGAGAGGGGACAGATGAGGGATAGGTGATAGAGGTGGACATAAACCTCAAGCACCAAGGAAAGATGGTGGTCAAAAGGGAGAGGATGCTACTCATTAAGAGGAGGGTGTTAGAGAAGATGTCCAGGTTGCTCCAGTGCAGGTAGATTTTCCTCCTCTCTAGGAAGAGGGTGTTAGAGAAGATCAACAACTAGATGTAGATATCAGTATGGACATCGAGGTTAGGGAGGATGGGAGAGAGGAGAGAGAGGAGATGGAAGATAGGGAGGAGGTGGTGATGGAGGAGAGTCTAGAGGAGATACCCATCCTCAAGGTGATGGAGGATGTGGGGGACAAGGTAGTATATTCCTAGGTGGTAGTTCTATAGGTACAAGTATAGGCCTTTCAGGGTGAGATATCTTAGTTGAGAGCTGAGAGGAATATGGTCATGATCTGAGTGCAGTGGGTAGATTAGAGTGCCCTATATTTTATTAGCACAATTATTGGTGGGACCGTAGATCTGGTTCAAGATCTTCATAGGTAGAGTAGGACTGAGCAGTACTACCAGGATTTGTATGAGAGGGTAGTGCCTCCATCATAAAGAGAGCCTAGTTTCACCAAGGTGATGTGCAGGTCTCAGAGTAGGACCCATTCCAAATGGTCCTAGAGTAGCAGGAGTGTCTCCAAACCTCAGCCTTCTCCTTACCACTCAACACAACACTCTAAGAGGGACAGGTCATAGGCCAATGGATTGGGTCATAGAGAGGATAGTTTATCTACTTCTAGGGATAGGGACAACATTGGTGGTGGTTGATTTCTATAGACATATATTATTTTTTGGATTGAGCCTACGAGCTCCAGATTTTTTGACCGATATTTGATTATTGTACTATGACATTTTATATATATATATATGAGATGCACCATTTTTTAAGGAAATTATATGATGTGTTATTTGTTATGCATACGGTTGTTTGTGATGTTATTTATGATCTATGGATGGATGCATATGATATATCTATTCTACTTACATGTATGACATGATGTATGGATTTAATTTAATTTCTATATGATGATGACATTATTGATGTTTTCTTTTTTTGGAAAAAGGCTAGTAGCCTATATATTATATTAATAATAATAGTAAGTAATTACAAAAATGCCCAATAGGGCCTAATTTTTTCTTTTGATCCAGCTAGAATATTTACATGATAATGTTTCATATCTTATCCTTCCTTGAATTTTTGCAAAAGCCAACAAGCTGAACTCCAATCTCCGAAAGTATGTTTCCCGATCTCTGAAATTTCAGTTTGAGAAGCTTGTCATGCCATTAGCCTTGTTGAGAGTCAAGTTTCTCTTCTACCTTATCATTCCTTCACTTCTATGAAAACCAACAAGTTGATATCCATTCTTCAAAAGCTCGATGCTCGATTTTTTTCAACTTTCTAACTTTTATTTCCTTTAGTCTTGTCGGTGTTTGGGATTCTCCTCAATCTTTTTCTACCTTCGCTTCTGTGAAATCCATCAAGCTGACCTCCTATCTTTGAAATCCCGATGCACGATCTTTGAAACTCCAAACTAAGAAGCTTGACTTACCTTTAGGTTTATTGGGAATTGGGTGTCTCTTCTACCTTTTCCTTCCTTCACTTTTGTGAATGCCAACAAGCTGATCTCTAATCTCTAAACGTACAATTCTTGATTTTGTTCAACTTTTCTAACTTTTGTTGCCTTTAGTCATGTCAGGGATCAGGTTTCTATTTTACCTTATCCTTCCTTCATTTTTGTGAAAGCCAACAAGTTGACCTCCAAACTCTGAAAGCCTGATGCCTAATCTCCAAAATTTCAATCTCTAAAACTCCAAAATGGGAAGGTCGATTTTGCTCTAGACTTGTTGGGAAATGGGAGTCTCTTCAAACTTATCCTTCCTTCACTTTTGCAAATGCCAACAATCTGACCTCCGATATCTGAAAGTTTGATACCCGATTTTGATCAACTTTTCTAACTTCCTTTGCCTATGACCTTTACTACATTTTGACTAAAAACATGTTAAAATTGCTAGGTGAAACACCAAATTGAAAATCTCAACTTACCTTTAGTATTTTTGGGGTTCGGGATTATTTTCTACCTTCTACCTTCCTTCTCTTCTGTGAAAGCCAAAAACTAACCTCTGATCTCTAAAAGTTTGATTCCCAACTTTGTTGAACTTTTTAAGACATTTCTCAGGTATGAGTTAAGCGATATCTTTGATACCCGATAACTGCACCCATGTGACCATCTTTGAAGAAGCTTGAATTTCTAATTTTTACATTGCACTAATACTTTCACTACAATCTCGGCTAGGTTTGGGAATGCATCAAACTTAACTACATCCTCTAAAGTGGTCACTTCTTGTTTTTGACATCCTATATTTGCAAGTTGATCTACTAGCATATTCCCTTCACTGTACATGTGTGAAATCTAGAAAGAGTGGAACTTTTCTAATAGTGCCCAAAATTTTTGCATAATATATTTTAAATTTCAATTGTGACAAATTCTCGCATTACATGCATTTATGATTATTAATGAATCACCTTCAACATGGATTTGAGATATGCCTAGGTGCCTAGCAAACTTTAAACCATATAGAACTGCCATTGATTGTTCTACATTATTCGTTCCAAATGGAAGGGAATTTGACTTGGATGCTTTTAACACACCACATGAATCTTGAATACACACCCCTACACCTGAAACACTCGGGTTCCCTCTCAAGGCACCATAAAAATTTAACTTAAAGAAACATGGGATCGGTGGCTACCATTTAACTATGTTCCTATCAATCATTGACTTATGAGCTTGTTTAAAACTACCTTTGAAGGGTAAAACTATACCTTTCCAATTCTTTAGGATACTATCATCCCACGATGTGAAGAGAGAACTAACACCTTTATGGTTTTGAACATATGCATTGGTTGCTTTTGTGACTGACTTTTCAATTATAGCTTGAATAGTCTGCACTGAGGAAGATTCTTTCCTAAAAATATGCTTATTTTTTGCCCACTAGATAGACCAAATTACAGTTGCTGGAATTAAATTCCAAATGCATGCAAAGAAAGAAGATTTATATAACATTGGCCAAGCTAAAAAAAGGTCCCAAACTATTTTTGGTAAAGGGGAAAAAGAATTTGATTTTTGTAGTATGAACTTCCAACAAAGCTAATCACATGAGCATTGTAAAATAAGTGATCAACATCTTCAAAATATTCCCCACATAAAACACATTTTGAAAGGCTCAACAAGACTTAGTTTGGCTAGCCTATCACTTATGAGCACTCTTTTCCATAATACTAACCATGCGAAACTACCTGCTTTTGGTAGAATCACGTTGTTCCAATAGAATGAGTAATCTCTTTGGGATTGCAATTGAACATCTTTGTTAAGAAGATCTTTATACCCATGCATCACTAAATAACACCCATATTTGGATCGTGCCCATATGATTTGATTAGGTTTCCCTGTTAGGAACACTAGTCTCTCTACTAAAATTTGTTGAATCAAGTCCTTTTGTGCTACGGTTATTTGTGTTTCTGAAAGATCCTTCCATTTTACTTTACCAGTTACTTCATCTACTGAGAATACATAATCAATTAGCTTAGTGCCCCATAAATGTGTTAACACTGGTATGGCTGATTACAATTCTTGAATGCCCTTCAGAGGAGGATATCCATTCCAAGAATCATTCCAGAAGTGAACTTCTTGTCCTTTATGTACTTCCTAGGAGATGTATGAAGTGACAACTTCCCTACATGGGACCATAAAATTCCACATGGCTAAACCATCAAGAGGATTGGATATAGTGAATATTCTTGTTGGATTCTGAATATCTAAATATTTGGCCTGTATTATCATACACCATTTTGAATCTGATTTGGTGAACATTTTCCATATCAATTTTCTACCAAAGGCCCTATTACATTTGGATATTATGAATGTCTACCCCACCCTTGAACTTATCGGAGAACATACTAAGGAGATTAATGGAACTTTTTTCCTATCATTCATGTTCCCTTTTCATAAAAAAATCCTTATAATCCTCTCCATTTGAGAAACAACTAATTTCAGAGCCTTGAGAACTACTATGAAATAATTTGGAATCATTTCCAACACATTCTTTACCAGTAAAATACGAACCAAAAATGATAACCATCTAGCTTTCCAAGCTGAAATTATAAACTTAATCCTTTCTATAACTTTGGCCCAGTAAGAAATTTTATTTATTCCCATAAAGAATGGAATCCCTAGATATGTGCATGGCAGCTTTGCCAACTGAAATCCTAAAGTCTTTACAATTTTTCTTCTAATACCTGACTTGGAATTAACAACATAAATCTTAGACTTGTGTGCATTTATTTTCTAACCTGATACTAAAGAATACCTATCTAGAATCAACTTTATTTGTTGGGCCTATGTAAGCTAGCTTGCTTTTCCAAATAATAGAGTATCATCAATAAAGAGAGTGTGCATTACTGAAATATTTGATTAGGGAATGTGGATTCCTTGCCATAAACCTTGATTATGCATTTCCTTTATTGTCCTACTCAATGCCTAAACCATAATTATGAAGCGAGAAGGAGAAAGGGGGTCCCCTTTCCCTACCCTTGTGTGACGCTGAAGAAGCCTAAAGGTGACCCATTTATTATAACTGAATTTTTTTCTCCTGATAAGCAAGACAAAATCCACTTACACCACTTATTGTTGAAACAAAACTTTTCCAAGACTTTCATTAAGAAACTCCAATCAACTCTATCATATGCTTTCGTCATGTCCACTTTTATAATGAGATGATAGATTATTAGAATTAATAGTATGAAGCACTTCATGTGCAACCAAGGTTTCTTCAGTCATTTCTCTATCTAGTACAAAGCCCCCTTGCTCTTGTGAGATCTAATTTTGGGGAGGAGATTCTGTAGTCTAAGATATATTTCCTTTGTGAAGATCTTGTAGATTGTATTACATAACGAGGTGGGTTTGAACTATGCAAAAAAAATTAGCTCCTTTGTCTTTGGAAAATTTGCAATGTTTGTGACATTAAAGTGTTTTAATATTGTTCCATATTTTCATAATTCTTCCAAGGATAAAAGAAAGTCTATACCCAACACATCCCAACACTTTTGAAAGAAGTAGGTTGTGAAACCATCAGGCCCTGGAGCCTTATCTGGCGACAATGAAAAGACTACTTTTCTCAATTCTTCTAAGGTAAAAGGTTTCATTAAATCCTCATTTTCTTCTCAAGAAATGAGATTTGGTAGCACATCAATTAACACTTGCTCATCTTGATTTAGCAGATTTGATTTGTCTCTTAATGGAGCTAGAAGATTTTAAAAAAAATTGACCCCTTCTTCTTGAATCTCCTTTGCATTTGTAATCAAAGTTCCTGTTAAAACATCTTGAATTGAAAACATTGTTTGTGCATCTCTTTTGAATTGAGTTGATGTGTGAAATAATTTTGTGTTGTGATCCCCTTCCTTTAACCATAATTCCCTAGATTTCCATCACCAATACATTTCTTCTCTCTTGCCTAACTCCTCCCACACCAGCTGCAAACACTTCTATTTTTTATATGTAACTAAATCTAGACCATGTTGTATTATGTGTTCATGTATTTCTGCTAATTCTTTTGCTACCTCATTTTTTGTACAAAGATGTTCTTAAAAACTTGAACATTCCATATTTTTATTTGTTGTTTAACATATTATAGTTTTTTAAAAAACTGAAACATTTTTGTACCCTTCTAGTAAGGCTCACTGACCCACCATTATTGTAGAAGAGGAAGAAATTGTGGGTGTCTAAACCACATCTTCTCAAATTTAAAGGAAGGATTTTGATCTATCATAGAATTTAATCATGATATGGTTAATGATATTACATAATGATCTGAGCCTACAAAAGGAAATATCTCTAAGACCAAATTATATGCCCCTAAAAACCAGTTTTGTAATGCTAAGAATCTACCTAAATGCTTTGCAAACTACAAAAATTCTTTCCTTCGGTTTGTCCAAGTGAAGTTACCCTTCATAGGTAAAATATCCTTCAAAGCATTGTCTGTAATGAAAAAACTAAAATCTTCCATTGTTGTATATGGCTGATATATACCTCCTTGTTTCTCTTGTAATGACACTATCACATTGAAATCACCTGCCAATATCACTTTTTCATTTTCTAGGCCTTGAAGAACATTTGTTAGTACATCCCATAGCTTCTTCTTATTATAGGTAGATGTTGGCCCATATATATTTAGTAGCTAGAATTTTAGATCAAAGCTACCATCCTCATTAGCTTCCAATTGTTGTCACCATTGCTTGCATCAACAGTCACTGTTCTTAGATTCCACAATGTAACTAATCCACTAGAAGCTCCTTGAGTAGGTACATGTGCTAATTTCCATTTTCCCCATTTCAAAATTGATGCCTCGTACATTTCTTGATATGTTTTAGTCTCTTGTAACAACACTAAATATTCCCCACAAGCGTCCAACTAATGCTTGACTTGAGCTTGATTGTCAAAGGCATTAATTCCTCTAACATTCCAAGAGAGCACTCTCATTGTGATCGAGGAGAGCAACATGCTCTCCTCGGTCTCTTGCTCACTGAGATGCTCCAATGTGGTTTCTACCCCTACATCAATATCTTCCTTTAGCTTGGAAACCTTAGACTTTCTTCCTCTTTTTCTTGGAATTTTTTTAATTATTTCCTAAGAGGAAGGCGTTTGTGATAAAGATAAAGTTTATAAATAGTCAAACCCCTGAACCATTTATGTATCAATTTCAATGTTTTCCTCTTTATGTACTTTTTTATTATCAAAAACTTGAAGATTCTCTACCTATAGGGGTGATAATTCAACCTCTTCATTTTAAAATACCCTCCGCTATTTCATAAAAAAAATCAAAGCTTATTGAAAAAAATAACCTTATCAGCTAGTTCTTCCAACTTATCTAGACAACCTTTCTATTTTAAATTTACTACAGTATGGATCTCAACACTCTCATTCATTGAATTCTGATCACTTTCAATGGCTAGATTTTCACTATTAAGTAACTTTTGTTGAGAGCAACCACCTATTTGCAATGAGGAAGAACTATGTAATTTTTTTATGAAAGGCTGTAGAGATATCTGAATTGGTCTCCCATTAAACATTAGTTGATGGATAATGTCATCCAACTGATTTAAAGCGACTGATGAGTTAGATGGGATGTATGTATTTACACTCACATTACTAAGTTGCTTATTATGCTTGCCTCTACCATTTGGTATTATAGGCAGTATTGTAGATGGATTTTTATCTTTCAGTATTGGAGAGTGCCCATTATCTTCAATGTGAGTGATAAATCCAGTTACCTTATCAACCATCAAATCTTTATTTTTCTCCTTGTTGGGCATAGGTGATTCCTGCATTGGGTCTTCTTTCCCTTTCATTGCATATTCTTTCCCTTTAAATCCTTCGATATCAAAACAAGCTATTTTAGTGTGTTCTATAGAATCACATATACTGCATGCATTCTTTGGATTTTCCACAAAAATTTCTTGGACCCATTTACCAAACTTAGAATTTATATTTATTTGACTTGGAAAGATTTTTGTGGCATACAATAATACACAAACCCTAATAGGTTTTGAGGGATTTTTGAAGAACTCCATATCATGTTTAGGGAAAATCCCTACATGGTTTTCCATGATTTCTATTAGTTTGAGTTCTCTATATTTCAGGGATAAAGAACTGGACCCAAGATGGAAAAAATTTCACCTCAAACTATTGTGGTTTAAAATTTTGTGTCCATGTTTGCATGTACAAACCAGAACCTTAAAAAACCCATGACTTTACTTTGAAGATAAAATCTCTATGAATCTTTGTATGAAAAAGCACAAAAAGTATGCCCTTCGCTTGATCTAGGTAAAAAAAATTTGAAGCCCCTTTCCATTCTTCAATAATAGATTTTTTACTAACTCCATATCTAAAGTGAGGTTCCAAAACTTACAGATTAGAGCTCATTGCTGAAGGTCTTGGATTTGAGCTTGCAATAGATCCTCAGAGAATGTAATATTGACAATGCTCTTTTGTTGTTCCACACTTATTAGCTTGTGGAATTTGCTATGAGGGTTTTTGTATAGATATTTCACATTGTTCTAACTCTTTAGACCTCCATTACATTGCAAGTTTTTTAATACTGTGTGCTCTATTCTTATTTGCTTTCTTCTTTTTGTGCTTCTTTTTTCCCTTTCTTTGAAGTGTAATATTTGAGACCCCTGCTTGGTCAGCTTGCTTTTCGTCCTTTCATTTAGGTTCATCAATCTATTGATGAACATCTTGTATCTTTTCCTTTGGTTTGATAGAAGCAACTTGCTCATTTTGAATATTTTGATTTTTCCACTTCTCTAAATCCCTTTTATTTTGATACTCATTCTTCTCATGACCATTTTTCTTTGCATGCAAACCATTTTCCTTATCAACAATCCTTTGGTTTTGTGAGGGATCTTTATTTCTCTACAAATGTGTTTGCTTACCTTTTGAGTTGAAGGAAATTCCTCTATGTGTGGGATTTTTCCATGCAAAATTTTTTCTTTGAAAAGAGCCATTTGATCTTGTTGAAACCCTAGAAAATGACTCCTTTGTATTTTTGTTTGATCTAAAATCCGCTTCACTTCTCTGTAGAGTCGATTCAGAAACCTTGGATTAGCTTCATATTGCCTTTGTTGTAGATTTTCCGTTTGTGAATAATGAGATATGTCATCTTCACATATATCAAGAACTTCTTGTTTGCTTTTATCCAAGCCTTTGTGAGAGCAAAACGGGACCCAATTTGGCTTTGTAAATTTGTGTCTGATCATATCAATCCCACGCCTTGCACGATACCAAATTGTATTGCTAATGGGTCCACAAGGATGGGGAGTCTTTTTGCTGCTGTCACATGGATCACAAGGAGGAAAAATATTGGGTCCACAAGCAAGGGGGAATCTACCCTCTATTGTCACGAGGGTCATGAATCCTATCTTTTTTCTAAAAAATAGCAGTTATTCTTCCATGTTCACTCTGAGAAGTAGCCATTATTCCTCCATGTTTGCCGCTTTTCCATGTTCACTATTTCATGCAATTTTTTACAAAGGTTTCTTAAATTTTTTATCTAACCTCAAGGAGATTATGGGAAAATTCCATTCCTATACCCCAAATCAACAGAGCAGGAACTGGCACAATATTACTGACTATTTCCTTTCCCACTACAAAGCATATTTGAACCTATGACCTTGAGGGATGCAAACCCCAAGCCCCAACCAACTCTGCTACAAGTGGTGGTCGACATTATTGATGTTTATATGTTGTGTATAATGATTTTTTATGGATATACCTTAGTTGCCCCAACACGATCATGACAAACCATAGACAAAAACCAACTAAAATAACTGTCATTATCCCTCATTGTTGCTCTAATCACTTGTGGATATCATCGAGCATCTTAGGAGTATGACATGAGAGAAATCAGATAAAAGATAAGATTGATTGAAACAAACTAGTCAACAAGCTTTTAGAATCTTCTTGTCTACCAATAAGTACATGATAAAAAATATTATGCCCGATTTAAGGAATAAAACATTTCATATAAGATGTTGGCTTGCTTTCTATAATGCCACATCTTGTATAAGACAATTTATTCTTGATTTGATAGGAACCTTTGATATGTATGCAAACAATTTACCTTCTAGTTTGAAGGCTTACTCAAGGGTAGTATCCTATTTTTTTTGTTTATTTATTAAGCTTGATTTTGTGTAAGGTATTTCGTTTGTGTTTAACATGTCAGTTCTCTACAAAATAATAGTTTATTATGATATTTGGACTGTGGTGCCAGACTTACTCATGATGGACCCTAAGTGGACTGACCTACTACCTCGAGGGCTCATCGATGATGGCCTTGCCTACATGACGAATGCAAAGACATCATAGTTTGACTTTATTTGTGACCAATGATGCCTTATTTATGAGACCTGGACTAAGAAAAAGACTTGACTTCGAATGACCCTAAAGGATAGACCTAATGCCTCAAGGACTCATTGATGATGACATTTCCTACATGACAAACACAAAGACATTATAGTTTGACTGTATTAAATGACACTATTTTTGTTTTTTTTTTAATGTTTTCAGATTTTCAAAGGATATTTGAATGTTTTTGTGTTTAAATTGATTTTTTGATATTTTTCAATGTTTTTGGATGTTTTTTTTATTTTTTGGATTTATGTGATAACATCCCTAGATACCATGTGTAGGATCCTTTTGAAACCTTAGGTCGATAATTTCCCCTAGTCTAGAATAGGACCAATTTTTATGGATGGTTGAATGTGATAAGTTATCGACTCTAAGTGTTACCTAATTTCAGGCCATGGGAAATATTTTCACTATGAAGGATATTGTGTTTAGGTTTATTATGGACGAAATCAGATAGAAAGGTAACATATGGTAGAGTGGAAGTTGACTACACATGGTGCCTTTTTGTCAGGTTTTCACCATGGTACTTATCTAAATCACCACTGAAATGAGTTTCATTATAGGACAAATTATTTTTATTTTTATCTTTTCTCTTTTTTTCATTTTTTGATATTTTCACCCCATGGGATCTTGTAGAGATCATGTATAGTACCTCTTAGTGTTTGATAGTGCTGTTGCAAAGTGGATGGTTTTCAAATCCTTTAGTGTGTCGATGTTGACTTCTTGTGACCTTTCCACCAACATTGGGGACTTCTCTTGGTTTTTTGGGAGTGGGCCCAACATTTCATTTGTAGGTGCCTTAGAGAGGATTTTTCCCTCAAAAACATCCTTTTTCTTACTTTTTTTTTATGTCTATGGGCGTCTTTCAATTTTCACCCATAGACTTGTTTTTATTTGTTTCTATTATTTTATAGTTGGAAGGTGGGACAGACTCCCCAAAGCATGTTGTAGTGTCGTGGTCAATGGTGAATCCATCCTTGTTATCCCCATTAGGTATGTCATCTTTGAGTCCTAAGAACTCAGTAATTGATTTGTTGTTCATGAACAGGTCCAAGCTTGGTGAACCTTGTTGGTCCCAATCTATCAGTTGTGGGTGAAGTAAGGGTAGGTTATCATCACTATTGGAAAATATTATGGATGATGTGGAAAGGGTAAGAACAACATAGTATCAAGGTCCCATAGGGCATCTAGGTCATAGTCACTAGAGGTGTAAGAATCCCTTTCCTACTTGTTTGAGTTTGTTTCAATATGGTAGCCATTAAATGTCTCGACAACTTTAGAAATTTTGACAACTTTCTTCTTAAATACATTGGTATGAGGAGTGTTCACTTTAGGGGTTTGATACCCTATACCTTGGTTCTTTGGTCTTTTTTCTATTATTATTGGTTCATTCATACCATGTTTTTGTCCCCAAGGCCACTATGACCATCATAGACTTTTTGTTTCATCATGTTGAAAAATTTTCCATACTTGTCCACAGGGAGATCTACATGGACCTTGTCCTCTTCATCTCTATAGATCCATTTGGAGAGGCAAGGATAACTTTAAGAAACCCCCCCTCGGTGAAGGTGTAAAATCCTGTGGAATCTTTTATACTTCCCAATAAAAATATTATTTTGATTAGCAAATTTTTTCATTTTTCGAGAAAAAAATCTCAATTGGCGAATCTTATCTAATCGCTAGAAGTCTGTGGAAAATCTTGGTGAATTGAAAATGTTTTTAATCCAATAAAATATTTTCATTGGCGATTAAAACCTTTTTTCAAACCAATAAAATATCTCCATTGGCGAATAAACCTATTTTCAAAATAGAAAAATTATTTGTGTTGGCGATTAAAACTTTTCTTCAAACCAAAAAATATATTTTCATTGGCGAATTAAGCCTACATTCAAATGAATAAAAAAAACATAATCTCAAACTAATAAAAAAAATTTAGTGGTGAAATTCAGTTGGCGAAAATATCAAATTCCAGGACAAATTTTCAACACATTCAAATTCCTTCATAAGTTTCTGAAATGGGGACAAGTGTCAACTTATTTATTATTTCTGAAGCTAGATGTCAGTGCAAAATAATATAACCTGTTGGCAACACAAGGGAAAACAACTAAGAGGGGGGGTTGAATCAGTTGTCATAGAAATTTAAACTTATACAACTTATTATGCTTATTCTCATATCTGATTAATAATCATGAAAGCATAAATCAACAACACATCAGAAACACACATAACACCAATATTTTTTTACGTGGAAACCATGTTAGGGGAAAAACCACGGTGGAGGTCAGTCCACAAGATTATACCCTATTAGAAGTATAAAGAAATCTGAATGGGGAATGCACATGCATTTAGGCACACTACCTAGAGCTCACTACTCAATTACAAAAGGAAGACACACTGTCTTACAAAGATTTAGATTACATCCACAAGATTTGAACTGGGAAAAATAGCATCTGCTAATGCCTGATTATAGTTTAGGTTAAGCACATGAACACGTCTTCACACTCTGCTCACTCTTCTTCACACTTTGTTTCTGCCTTCAAAAGATCTGAACATTATTCACACACAGGACTCACACACTTCGCATACTCACGCCCTCAAATGATAAAACAATCACTCTTATATATCCACAACAAGAAATTACATTGCTACATGTCGGCCTCAAGAAAATAATAAAATGAATACAAATTGTTGGCCCAAAACAATAAATAAATTTCAATGCAAATCAACCAAGGTCGGCCACAGCATAGTGAAGACCTAAAATAAAATTCTCAAACACGAACCACCTTCAAAAATTAATCCTCAAAGATCTACAACACACTACAACACCCTATCAACCAAGAACATGAAAAACATGAACACGCAAGAGAAAATCTTGAATCGTGAGAACAACGATCAATGCATATGTGCAACACAAATAGAGCATGATCTAGAAACATCCACAAACATCATGAATCACCAGAGAAGCATCCACAACAACTGAACTTGCTAAAATAGCATCACCTTCATTCAGGAACATCAACTAAAGCAACAAAAAAACTATCAAAATACAAACTTCATAACATGATCAAATCTTCACACGGATCTCTAAAACTCAACGTGGATAAACTAGATATACTCGAAAAGAAACCTTTTAATCCACAACCACTGATCATCAATGTACTGAACTCACTGATAGACTGAACTTCACTTGACCACTAACAACCCACAACTTATTTCATTACAATTTTCTCAACATCCTCGACATATACAACTTATAAGACATTAATGCCAATAGTGTTGACATCAATGACAACCACATATCAACAACACAACCACAACATCCAACAATCCCCTCCTTTGGAATTGATGGAAACACATGATGTGAAAAACACCATCAACGCAACTATCTTCAACACTTACTCCCCCTTTGGTTTTGACTCTTTTCTCCTCAATTATTTTACACAAATCTTCTCCCCACATGACTCTTCTCCTTAGATGATTCAAAGTTTTTCACATGACTCTTCTCCCCCTTTGACATCAATGACAAAGATCTATTTTACACACAAGCTCTGAACCACATATTTGAACATCTGACTACTCCCCCTGAGTAGCAGCCACCACAACATTAATCCAAATCATAATATGACTATGAAATGTACAGATTGATGCTAGTCAATGCATCTTAGTTCTGATTAGGAGGGATGATCACCCCTAGCTTTCCTCTGAGATACTCAAAAGTATCCTTAGGCAATGGCTTTGTAAAGATATCTGCAATATGTTCCTTAGTAGGCACATACTCCAATCTGACTTCCTTTTCACTCACCTTCTCTCTCAAAAAGTGAAACTTGATAGATATATGTTTGGTCTTTGAATGCATCACTGGATTCTTAGAAATGTTAATGGAACTTGAATTATCATAGAATATAGAATGGGTTCATCATACTCAACTCTGATATCCTTCAACATCTATTTCATCCATAATACTTGAGTACAATTGTTAGCGACAACAATGTATTTTGCTTTTGCAGTAGGCAAAGAAATGGCATTTTGCTTCTTACTTAACCATGAAATTAGCTTCTTACCCAAGAAAAATGAACCACCACTAGTACTTTTCTTTCATCCACATCTCCTACCCAATTAGCATTAGTAAAATCACTCAAGGTAAGATCATCATCTTTAGGATACCATAACCCAAAATCAATTGTTCCCTTCAAGTATCTAAAAATTCTCTTCACAACTGTCACATGAGATTCCTTAGGATCAACTTGAAATCTTGCAACAATACATACAAAATTCATGATATCTGGTCTAGTTTGATTCAAGTAAAGCAATCCACCAATCATTGATCTGTATCTAGTTTGATTTGATTTTGGAGAATCATCATTTTGTGTTAACTTGCATCTGGTCACCATAGGTGTACCAACTGGCTTTGAATCTTCCATACCAAATTTCTTTAGCAATTCTTTCACATACTTGGATTGAGATATGAAGATCCATTTGTTTAACTGAGTAATTTGCAATCTCAAAAATAATTTCAACTCACCAATCATAGACATCTCAAACTCATTATGCATCTCATCAACAAACTTCATGCAAAAACTATCATCTCCTCCAAAAATGATATCATCAACAAAGACTTCAACAATCAAATCTTTATCATGATCAATCTTGAAATACAAATTACTATCAGCAATACCTTTATTGAATCCAAGCTTCAACAAATACTTGTCCAATCTAGCGTACCATGCTCTTGGGGCTTGCTTAATTCCATACAATTCTTTCTTCAATTTGTAGACACCTGAAAATGACCTAGGCCTGCAAGCTTCATTTTACCACTTTCGTCCTAGCATAATTAAGTCATTTAATTATGTCCTTGGTCCACATTTGATTATCGATTAAATAATTCATAATTATTTAATTAATTCATGTCATTTATTCTTCTTGATTATTAATTAAATAAATTTTATTTATTTAATTACATCACTAATTAAGTCCCCTTCTTTCTAAAATTAAATAGATTCTAATTTATTTAATTTTTTGTCCACTTTCTACTATAATTAAATAATTATTTTAATTATTTAATTATTCATTGGCCACTTCTCTCATAAATTAAATAAATTTTATTTATTTAATTTGGTCCACTCTCTTGAATTTTGAATTAAATCATTATTTAAATTCAAAATGATTCTTTTTGTCACATTCCTCTATAATAAAATAATATCTTTATTATTTAATTATTCATTGGTCACCTAGATTAAATAATTTTTATTATTTAATTTCTCCAGCAACCTCTTTATCTGTGCCAATCTTATCTTCCAAATCAAATCTTATCTCTTGACATCTCATTTAATTTCAGCCCTTAATTGAATTATTTTATAATTCAATCTTGGCCATTCATTTCTTATCATTTGCCCTAATTTTGACCTAACCCTAATTTATACTACAACATTCAATCTTGACCATTGATTCCAGGGTATTTGTCATCTTCTCATCCTGGCCACACATTCAAAATTGCAATTTCTATAAAATGGCAATTTTATTCTTATTTCAATCTCATGCTCCTTCTGTCAACCTAGGCTATTATTATTGTCATTTGCAGTCATTGTCATTTTAGTCTATTGTGAGGTCATTTCTTTTATACAAATCCTTCAACACTTGCATAGGGCTTTGTCATTAGTCTAGGTGCTCATTTGAAATTTGAGGGCATCTCTATTTACTGCAAGCTAGGAGGTGTAACAAAGGTGAAGCATGGAAGATGAAGATTTATGGTAACATTGTTCCTTTTATTTTCATATTGATTTCCTTTGTACTTTGTTACTTCAATGGATTTTTAACGTTATTGTGCTAACCCCTTTAACTAATCTCTGATTTTCCCTTGATTACATTGGTGAACCCGACATATTTGGACTAATAAAAAACCATTTTTGGAGTTGGTTTCTTCTTGTTGCAGGGCTTGTTTGGTTTTTGTTGCAGGTTTGGCATCATTGTGGACAAAGCTGAAGATTCAACCATAACTTTCAAATGGCTAAGTATTTTCTCATGAAAGTTTTTTTGTAGCTTGGAGAAAACATCACGCACTCTCATTCCAAAAAGCAGATTTTTTGGATCTATTTTTCATTTTTTATAATTATTTTTCTTTTTTTAATAAAAAATTAATTGCGGGAGCAAATAATTGAATTTTTCAGATATGTTTACATTTCTGGAAATATCTTTGAATTTTAATAGGGGTCTACTCTTTAGTTTTTAAATTTGGATGTGCAATTATTAGTCAAAAAATAGATTTTTTGAAATTAGGGTTTAAAATAGATTTGCTTAGATCTCACTCACGGTTGCAGATCTACTCACAATTTTTTTTTTGCAGATTTGGGATGACATCAGACGACTCCAGTAAGAAAAATAAGAATTTTTAGAGCTGTTTTGTATTTTTTATAATTTTTTTATGTTTTTTTCATAAAAAATTAATTTCTGGTGCAAAACAGCAAATTTTTCTGATTTATTTATATTTTTGGAAACCTCTTGAGATTTTAGACAGGCTTTATTCTCTGTATTTTTCATTTTATTGTCAAATTTTTTTCTAAAAATCAGATTTGTTGTGACTAGCTAACTCTCTAATAGTTGTGACTAATCTTTTCTTGTAGCGTGTGGCGATTCTCATTCATGTGTCCAAGACCATTGCATATGAGACTACTAATATTCATTGTTTACAGATTCACATGTCAAAGAAGGAATAAACAAACTTTGTGCTTGTTTTTCTTTCATAGATTAGCAAACATTTGATTTTGGTGCATATAAAAGGAACACATGTCTTCTTTGATTGATTGTGCTTGCAAGATGGTAGGTGAGTATGCTCTCACTTGGTGAAAACCTCATGATCAGAAAACCAGACCCATCTTTATTTGTTAATTACCCTTCACGATTCGGTATATCAGAGTATCCTCTCCCCTTGCGCATTCGTGCGATCCTGGGTGTAAGAGAAACGGTTCTGACTCTAGAACTTGGGCCTGCTGGTGGGAAAAAGTACTCACCCCGACTCAGACCGGTAGCACCGACACCGAGGGACTTCTAGCCGGTATATAAAGTGGGTTCTTGGGGAAAGCCCAAGAATCACGAGCGTGGTTCCGATGAGATGGATCCGAAAGGGGACTCTCAGCATGGATCACTCCCCACGAACGGAATGCCCGAATTAAACACCTCTTGTCTTAGTGTCGAACCGTTCTATTGGCCGTTGCTTGGTATAGTGCAGTACAGTATCATGCCCGAAGACACTCACTACTGATCCCCTTGAGTAGAGATAGCAGTTCTTGGGAAGTCACTACCCAAGAATTCAAATTTGGTGTGCTTGAATGACGTTAATGAGTCGTGGAGGGGAGCCAATGCCACCAAAATTCTAAGCTATCCGCTCTCGAGAAGGAAAGGTGTTTATCACCAATCTGGGGTATATCGGTGGGATATACCAAGTATACAAACCCTTGGCCTATTGGCCTTTTAGGATTGTACTTGTCTTATGTGTGTTTGTTTACACCCAAAACATTGTGCTTGTCAAGTGCTTGTTGGATTTTTTTTTTCAAACATTATACACAATATTCACAAAGCTAGACACAAACAATCGACCTTGGACAACTCAGACTTACAAGACATCAAAACACAATCTCAGTCCTCATTTTGAACTTAGATTTGGTATTGTCCATCATAGTCCTCATTTGGTATCTAAACTTGGCATTGGTCATTTTCCTTAGTCAACATCTTCATTGTCACCTTAGCATTTGGCATCCTTTCTTGACCAATTTTATCACCTTGCATTAGTCATTTCCCTTAGAAAAACATCATTATCACTCTGCATTTAACAACATCATGACATCCACCACCTTGTCTTCCCTTCGCCAAGATCTGGATAAGCTTGCTAGTAAAATTGAATACGAATTACTCTGTAGAGGTCAATACCAAGAAGCCTCAGACTTTAGGAGACAATTTATCCAAGCCAAAAATCAAGGTCCTTCATACCAACAACCCATCAGTCCTAGTCCTCCGTCCATCTACCCTCACTACCAAAATTCACTCGACATAAATCCTACCATTAATTCACAACAAACGTCCACTTATCACCCTTATCCTAACCTTGACAAGGGAAGCCAATTGTCCAAAAGTCCATTCCAAACCTCCATGTCATATTCTGACTCTTCACCTATTAATCCTGTCCAAGTCTGCATCCCTTATCAACCATCTACCAACTCATGTCAAGTCCCCACATCATACCATATCGATCCGGTCCAAGTCTCCATGTCCTATTTCAATCAACCTTACACCAATCCAGTCGAAGTCTCCACGTCATATCCTTCTCCTTCAATAGTTAATCCAGTCCAAGACTCCATGACATATCCAGTCCAAGTCCCCATGTCATACCCTTATCCTTCACATACTAGTCCAATGCAAGTACCCATGTCATATACTAGTCCTTCACATACTAGTCCAGTCCAAGTCCCCACATCCTATCCTAGTCCATCATTCATTAATCCTTTTCAAGTCATCCCCTCACAAGCCACATCTAGTCATGAAAATTTTGTCATTGCTCAAAGTCAAATCCCATTGTCTAAACTTGAGGATACATGTCAAAATGAAAGTCCAAAGCATGACCTTATAATGTCACCCTCATGTCAAGAACATGGTAGTCCATCCCATGACCCTCTCTTAAACTGCATTCAAGGATTCCATCAAGACAATCATGACATCCAAAGTACACCTACCATTGACCAAGAAGTCCAAATCCATGACAACCCCATCTTCGACCAAGACCCTACCATTGACCAAGAAGTCCAAAATGATCCACTCCTTGACCTTTATGCCATTCATGATCAAACACTTGCTGACCCTATAAAGGCCTCTACTATTGACACTTCCCATGATGAGACACTTGCCTCCATTACACACATAGACGATATTCCTCAAGCACAAGAGTATTCCAATATGGACATATTTGAAAATGATCAAGCTATAGCTGAATTCATTGGACTCTATGACACTAAACATAATGATGGCTTCGACATTGACTTGGAAGCACCAACAAAATCATCTAAACCTGATATGTCACATGATCAGACCAAAGATATCATTCAGGAATATGTCCAACATCAAAATGAAGCTAGGACACGTTATCACTTAGGGTCATCTATCTTTGTCAGAGCAGGCTTTCTTGCAGACGAAAATATTACAAGTGACAGTATCCACATACCTAATGATGGGTTAGTATCTTGCTTTCAAAACAACAAATACCCCATCGCAAATAGAATCTGTCAAAGCATGCAATATCAAGGCAAAGGACTAGGCATACATGAGCAAGGCATTCTAGAACCAATATAGCTTCAGGCAAATTACAGACATCAAGGTCTTGGTTATTCCTCAGATAGCAAATCAAACGATGCCAGTGGTACCTCCTCGATACTGGTGGCAACTTTGTCAAATACAAACATCAAAATGGAGTCCATGAGAAATCCTTGTCATAAGATTGTTGCCAACACCCCCTCCACCCACACCATAAACCATCATTCCATCATAAATAAAAATTCCCTTTGGAACCAACAAAAACAAAAGTCTTACAAGTCAAAAGATCAACATCAAATGTCAAAGACCATTGAATCAAACAAAAGGACAAGTGGACAAATAAAATTAAAATGGATTCCAAAGAAAGATGGATCGAACAAAGACACCCAGTCAAATACAAAAGTCAATCACAATGTGGAGCCACAAGGCAAGAGGACTCCCACATATAACACATGTCCACCTCCTTCAAAATGGTCATCAAACAAGGCATCTAAGAGTGTTGGTTCCAAACACCATTCCTCCAAAATCCATCATCCACCATCCCAAGTTTGGAAAATAAAAAGTGATTCGTCCAAACGTCCAAACAACCTCTCCACATCTACCATCATCTATCATAATCCTACATCTCGTCTAAAGTCCAAAAATCCCACGTCACAAATTCGTCATGTCATGGCAGCAACTCTTTACCACAAGGACTCTCATGGCACTCTATGGCGATGTGCGTATTTTGATAAGGCCAACTCTAGTATCAAAAAGGATCACAATGACATCGATCAGTTGTATACAAGTGCTACGATCCTGACAAGATAACTCCTTCAGCAAGGTCATTATTGGCATATCATGGAACCAGTCTCTACATCGGCACCGTCAGTGGATTCAAAACAGTCAGTGGTTATCTAAAGCATCTAGGCTATCCACAAAATTAGAAATACAAAAAAAAAATTAAAAAATTAAAAAATCGTCACCCTGATGAAAACCTGGCAAACAGGCGTCTTGGTGACACTAAAAAAATCAAAAAGTCAAGAAAATAGTAAAGAGAAATTTCATCCAATGGTGAAAACCTAGCAAACAGGTGCCCTGGATAAGTACCATGATGAAAACCTGGCAAACAGGCGTCATGTGTAAAATAAATCGTTTATGTGGACTCTTACACTTGGGGACAAGTCGTCTCATTTCCCATGCCTTCCTCATGACATTGACATCCATCTAAGCCCTATCATTTTCGTCCATTTTCCCACCTACCTTGGTCTTGACATAAAACTGGCACACATAAATCATGCTTTGGGAAAACTCTTGACATGTCTATCCTTTAGTCATACACGATTCACGAAACATCATGTCATTGACCATCATAGTCTTATTGTCCTTGTACGACATAGTCCTTGAAAACCATATGACATTCCCTTAGTCTCATGTCTCCTGTTCTTTACCAAGGCCACCCCCTATCCTTTCATGCCTATCACCTATCTTGGCTTTCCCTTGTCAAATGGTCTAAGGATAATCATCATCCCATCTAGTCCTAACCAAGTCATTCCAAATGCAACGAGTCCAATTCATAAAAGCACATTATCCAAAATTTTACTTGACTGTATTCCTAGCCCAGCTGTAGACATCCATACTTTCGTCACATTATCGTCATCGTCCTCACGTTGTTTTGGGATGCGTCCTTCCCACGTCAAACAATGTTGTCATCACCTGTCAATTGGTATTCAGCTTGACTAGGGGCACAATCATGTTTGTCCTTGGATTCTCATGTGTAGGAATTAGTCATATGCATTTGTCATGATCCTCTTAAACGTCAAAATCCAAAAAAATCATAAAATGTCCTAAAAAAGACCAAAAACATCGCAAAAAGTCCTGAAAAAAGACAAAAACATCATAAAATGTCCTGAAAAAAAGACAAAAAAAAAATCATAAAATGTCCTGAAGAAAGACCTAAAAATCATAAAACGTCCTAGAGAAAAACACAAAAACATCCAAATCAATGTCAAAGTCAGTCACATGGAGTCAAAGTCAGTCATGTCAGTCAGTCCATGTCATTGTCGAACTACGTTGTCTCTGCGCATTTGCTACGTAGGCAAGGCCATCAGTTGATGAGTCCCCGAGACATTAGGTTAGTCCTTTTAGGCTAGTCCAAATAAAATCATGGCATTTGTCACAATCGTCATATCAGTCAACTAAGTCAGACATAGTCAAACTCAAACACAAGACAGTCATTCGAAATGTCAATGTCAAAATTGGTCAAAATCGGACAGCACAATCCAATCAATCATACAGTCAACATCAGTCAACTTGCCAAAACATATTAGTCAAAATAATGTCAATCTCGTCACTCTTTGGTCCTCTTCAAGATGTGTCCTTCTTGGAGTTAGACCTCGTCAAAATGTCCTTTGCCTTTTTAGGATGTGTCCTTCCTGACAATAGGCCCCGTCAAACTGTCAACACCGTCAAATTGGCAAAGCTCTTAAACTGTCAAAACTGTCAAATCAACAAGAAATCAATCTTTGGCAAACAAACATTGGCAAACAAAATAAAATGGCTGTTAATCTTTCTGGTCTATCTTGTCTTATCTTTTGACTATCTTGGCTATTTTGTCTTATATTTTTATTGTCTTGTCTTTTGGTCATGTTACTAGCTACCTCGAGGATGTCCCATGAAGGATTTAGAGGTGCGATGACGTCTCCTGGCCTATTTTATTTTCTCTGACTGCTGTCTGTGGGTTGTCTTGACAAAAAGACTGGGGCAACTTCGCCCTTAGTATGAGTTAGGACATTCCTTGTCTGTGACTATCTATTTTTCAAGTGGATGACCTTGCACACCTTGGTCTACATCATACCATAGTGTTTGTTGTCCATTTGTGTCATTTTTACTGCCCAATGATGATTAAGAGCAATAAATATTAAAAGTCCTATGGTAAGGTTTGAAGGATTTGGTCTAGGAACTAACATGCATCTTCTTTAGTCTTGTCATCTTCTCTCTCGTCTCATATAGGTATTGCATCCATATCATCATCCATATCATTTTTACTAACATTTCTTTGTCTCTTCATATTCTAGTCTTCTCATTAATTTCGAGAGCACACTCATGTTCTTGGAACCTGTCTGTCCTCTCGAGGGGGCATACCGTAACCCTCCTCATCATTCTTCCTCATCTTATTTTGCACTGGGGCATTTTTTGATTTATTTTCTTTGTCACAATGTGACAAGCGACATTATGACAAAGAGGGGCAAAATGTAGACACCTAAAAATGACCTAGGCCTACAAGCTTCATTTTACCACTTTCGTCCTAGCATAATTAAGTCATTTAATTATGTCCTTGGTCCACATTCGACTATCGATTAAATAATTCATAATTATTTAATTAATTCATGTCATTTATTCTTCTTGATTATTAATTAAATAAATTTTATTTATTTAATTACGTCACTAATTAAGTCCCCTTCTTTCTAAAATTAAATAGATTCTAATTTATTTAATTTTTTGTCCACTTTCTACTATAATTAAATAATTATTTTAATTATTTAATTATTCATTGGCCACTTCTCTCATAAATTAAATAAATTTTATTTATTTAATTTGGTCCACTCTCTTGAATTTTGAATTAAATCATTATTTAAATTCAAAATGATTCTTTTTGTCACATTCCTCTATAATTAAATAATATCTTTATTATTTAATTATTCATTGGTCACCTAAATTAAATAATTTTTATTATTTAATTTCTCCAGCAACCTCTTTATCTGTGCCAATCTTATCTTCCAAATCAAATCTTATCTCTTGACATCTCATTTAATTTCAGCCCTTGATTGAATTATTTTATAATTCAATCTTGGCCATTCATTTCTTATCATTTGCCCTAATTTTGACCTAACCCTAATTTATACTACAACATTCAATCTTGACCATTGATTCTAGGGTATTTGTCATCTTCTCATCCTGGCCACACATTCAAAATTGCAATTTCTATAAAATGGCAATTTTGTTCTTATTTCAATCTCATGCTCATTCTGTCAACCTAGGCTATTATTATTGTCATTTGCAGTCATTGTCATTTTAGTCTATTGTGAGGTCATTTCTTTTATACAAATCCTTCAACACTTGCATAGGGCTTTGTCATTAGTCTAGGTGCTCATTTGAAATCTGAGGGCATCTCTATTTACTGCAAGCTAGGAGGTGTAACAAAGGTGAAGCATGGAAGATGAAGATTTATGGTAACATTGTTCCTTTTATTTTCATATTGATTTCCTTTGTACTTTGTTACTTCAATGGATTTTTAACATTATTGTGCTAACCCCTTTAACTAATCTCTGATTTTCCCTTGATTACACAATTGACAAACCATATCTCCCTAATTAGTCAATTGAAATCCATTAGGTTGCTCAACATACACTTCTTCTTCCAATTCGCCATTCAGAAATGTTGACTTGACATCCATATGATAAACCTTGTAGTTTTTGTAAGCAACATAAGCAAGAAATAATCCCATAGCTTCAATCCTAGCAACAGGGGAAAAAGTTTCTTCAAAGTTAATTCCTTCCATTTGTGAATATCCTTTGCACACCAATATTTCTTTGTTTCTAACAACTTCACCTTGCTCATTCAACTTGTTTCTAAAAACCCATTTAGTTCCAATAACATTTTTGTCCTTAGGTCTAGGAACAAGAATCCATGTATTATTCTTCTCAATTTTTTGTAGTTCTTCTTTCATTTCTTCCACCCAATGTTCATCTTTGCATGCTTCATTCACACTATTAGGATCAGTCTTTGAAATAAGATAGTCTTCTTTTGCAATTTTTCTCCTAGTCTGAACACCTTTGTTCTTATCACCTATAATCTGATCTTTTGAATGATTTAGTCTTAGTAACCTTGGAGTCTTAGGATGTTCATGAAATTCTGGCTCTTGTGATCTCTCTTCTGCACTTTCACTAGTTCCTTCCTCTTGATTTTCTTGATTCATCGGAATGATCTGAACTTGATTTTTAGTCTATACATTCTTTACTGAACTATTATTCCAATCATCTGAATCATATCCATAGGTTCTGGATGGTCTAGCTATGTCTTCATCAACCTTGACATTTGCACTTTCAACTACTTTTCTCAATCTCTTGTTGTAGCAGCGGTAGGCCTTGCTCTTAGTAGAATAACCAAGAAATATTCCTTCATCACTCCTAGCATCAAACTTTCCTATCTCTTCATCTCTTTTGATATAGAACTTACTCCTAAAGATTTTGAAATATCTAATAGTAGGCTTATGACCAGTCCGTAGCTCAAAAGGGGTCTTACCAGTATCACCTTTGACTTGTACCCAGTTGAGGATGTAAATAGTAGTACTCAGATCTTCTCTCCAATAGATATGAGGAACATTTCCTTTCAACATCATAGTCCTAGTAGTATCTTGAATTGTCCTATTCTTCCTTTCCACAACTCCATTTTTCTAAGGGGTCCATGGGGTTCTCCTTATCCCATGCACTTCACAAAAATAATTAAACTCATGAGAAGTGAATTCACCACCTCTATCTGATCTCATACATTTAATCTTCAGACCTGTCTCTATCTCAACCATAGCCTTAAAAGTCTTGAATTTCTCCAAAGCTTCAGATTTCTCCCTTAAGAAAGTAACCCACATCAATCTAGAGTAATCATCAATAAGTAACATGAAGTACATGTCTCCTTGTAAGCTTCTGACTCTAGAAGGACCACACAAATCAGTATGAACAAGCTCCAACACTTCTTTTGAACAATGTTGTTTGCTCTAAAATGAAATTATAGTTTTCCTCCCTAACTGACATTCCTTACATATAATATTAGTAGGTTTTACCAACTTAGGAAGATCTCTCACTACCTGAGTAGAACTTATCTTAACAATATTGTCAAAGTTTACATGAAACATTCTCCTATGCCACAACCAACTTTCATCAACTGGAGTAATCAAACAACTTTTACTAGCAGCATTCAAGTGAAAGATGTTACCTTTTGTTTTTGTACCTGAAGAAATCACATTTCCAGAACTTCCCAATATTCTACACTTTCCATTCTTGAATTGAAGATTGTATCCCTTGTCAACCATCAGTCTGACGCTTAAGAGATTATGCTTCAAACCTTCCACATAAAGAACATCATCAGTATTATTCTTACCATAAAGAGAAATGGATCCTCTGCCACAAATTACACCAACTTTGTCATCACCAAACCTTACCACACCACCATCATACTTTTCCAGGCTCACAAACTTGTTTTTATCTCCTATCATGTGATGGGAGCATCCATTTGTCAATCACCCATTCATCTTTCTCTTCAACTATGGCCGCCAAATCTTTCTCCACATTTGAGCAACTAACAGATTCAATAGGGGTTGGATCATTTTCCTTGATAGCAATAAATACCCATTCATCCTCACTTCCATTTCCTTTATCAGATTCATCATCTGTCACACCTTCATCAACAACATAATAACACTTTCTTTGAAATCTATGCTTTTTATGTCTTGGATTAGGGACTCTTTCCGGACACCTTGATGAAAAATGACCTATCTTATTGCAAGAAAAACATTTAATAGGTAATTTCCCTTTATACTTACCTTCTCCTCTGGCTTCTCTCTTGACAATAAGTGCTTCAAGCTCCTCTAGCTTCTTCTCCTCTTCTTCAATCTCTCTCATTTCCTCCTCATACTTGAATGCCTTTCTAGATGAACTTTCTCTCAGATCATATCTTTGTTTATCTCTCCTGGAGGTAGTAGCTTTGAATGTAGATTCTATCTTACCAAGAGCATCACCAAATTCACTTAACTCAAAAGCAGTAAGCTTACCAATCAACGTGTCTCTGGTTACATTTGTTACAATCTAGAGCTCTTCAATAGCAATAGCTTTGACTTTGTATGTCGTAAGCAAGGATCTAAGCACTTTAGCAACAATCTCTGATTCTTCCAATTGTCCACCAGCACATCTGATACCACACACAAGTTCATTCACTCTTTGCATGAAAGTAGTAATGTTCTCATCATCACCCATTCTCAAAATTTCATATTTCCCTTTTAGACTTTGTAACTTAGCAATCTTCACATTAGCACCACCTTCATACAAAGTTTCCAACCTTTTCCAGATCTCATAAGCATTCTTCAAATCCATAACATTTTTCATCTCAGAATCAGTCAAGGCACTCAACAATGCTTCCTTAGCCCTGATATTGTACTCAGCATCCCTAATCTCAGTAGTAGTAGTAGGACCATTTTGAGGAATAACATACCTATTGCATGTAATGCTCTAGTAGGCTTCACCAATGCATCTCAAATGGCACTCCATTTGAGTCTTCCACAGAGAATAATTTGTTCCATCAAATCTCAAACTATCCTTCTTGTATGTCACCATCCTAGATCACCTCAAGTTGTTAAACTTCTTCCAAGGAACCTGCTCTAATACCAATTGTTGGAAAAACAAGGGCAGACAACTGAGAGGGGGGGTGAATCAGTTGTCACAAAAAATTAAACTTATTATGGTTATTCTCAAATCTGATTAATAACCATGAAAGCATAAATCAACAACACATCAGAAAACACAAATAACACCAAGATTTTTTTACGTGGAAACCATGTTAGGGGAAAAACTACGGTGGAGGTCAATCCACAAGATTATACCCTATTGAAAGCATAAAGAAATATGAATGGGGAATGCAAATGCATTAAGGCACACTGCCTAGAGCTCACTACTCAATTACAAAAGGAAGACACTGTCTTACAAAGATTTAGATTACATCCATAGGATTTGAACTGAGAAAAATAGCATCTACTAATGCCTAATTATAGTTTTGGTTAAGCACATGAACAATTATTCATACTCTGCTCACTCTTCTTCACAATCTACTTTTTCCTTTGAAAGATCTAGACATTATTCCTACACAGGACACACACTTTGCATAGTAATTCCCTCAAATGATAACACAATCACTATTATATACCTGCAACAATAAATTGCATCGCTACATGTCGGCCTCAAGAAAATAATAAAATGAATACAAACTGTTAGCCCAAAACAATAAATAAATTTCAATGCGAATCAACCAAGGTTAGCGACAACATAGTGAAGACCCAAAATAAAATTCTCAAACATGAACCACCTTCAAAAATTAATCCTTGAAGATCCACAACAAGCTACAACACCCTGTCGACCAAGAACATGAAAAACATGAACATGCAAGAGAAAATCTTGATTCGCGAGCACAACGATCAATGCGGACGTGCAACACAGATAAAGCAAGATCTAGAAACATCCAAAAACATCATGAATCACTAGAGAAGCATCCGCAACAACTGAACTTGCTAAAATATCATCACCTTCATTTAGGAACATCAATTGAAGCAATAGAAAAACTATCAAAATACAAATCTTCATAACACGATCAAATCTTCACATGGATCTTTGAAACTCAATGTGGATAAACTAGATATACTCGACAAGAAACCCTTTAATCCACAACCATTGATCATCAATGTATTGAAATCACTGACAAACTGAACTTCACTTCACCACTAACAACCTACAACTTATTTCATTGCAATTTTCTTAATATCCTTGACATATACAACTTCTAAAACATTAATGCCAATAGTGTTGACATCAATGACAACCACATATCAACAACAAAACCACAACATCCAACATAAACCATGACCTTTTGATGAATTTTTGATGGATAGTTGTAGTTGCATTCTGGAAGAAAATCTCTGAAGCACTAGACTTGCGAATTGAAACCTCTGGAATAACACAAGAACCGTTAGATTTCCAAAAATCAATGGTTGATGTTTTATTACTTATTAAATCACTTAAAGTCATGACAACCAAAATAATATTTTATCGTTGACTAGTTACTAGCAGTTGAAGGTTGCTTAAGTTATGACTATAGCAAGGTGCAAAATATTAAGGAAATATTAAGGAACTAGTGTGAAAGCTTGTACTACTAAAGGAGCCTTTTAAGCACATGTTTTTTTATAGTTAAATAGCTACTACATGGGGCATCAACCCTGTATTAATCGAAAAGAGCTTTTACATAACTAAATATTGAATAGACTGACATTGGACACTTATACAAACTACAAATAGATCATCACAAACCAAAATGACCTTCCACAGACACCAGATTATGCATTGCTACAGGCAACCTCGTTGGTCTTCTTGGCTTCGATTGCATTCAGAATCACCAAACAATCACCACTGTAGGAACTATGGGAAGGATGGTTTTCTCATTCCTCCCAACTCCTAGTGTCATTCGCTACCCATTCTTCACCAGTTCCTAGCTCCCAATCCTCCTCATATAAAGACCACCTTTCCCCATCAAGATCTTCCACCACCGCAAACGCCTTCACCCAACCCTTTAGTCGGTTTTTAAGAATGTCAGACACACGCAGAAGAAATTTGATACACCTGTCAATCTCCCCCCACCAGTTTTGAGAGCTACATGGTCCAGTGAGTGCACCAGGGGGAAATTTGGTACTAACCATTCATTCCCATGAGCCTTGTAGTAGTGCAATGATAGAGGGGTCATGAAATTTCCATCAATGTTGTCCAGTGTCGGGTCGATATTTTCCAACATAGTGTGGGAAAAATCATTTGACATAGCTTCTTCCCTCGAGATTTTGAGACACCCATGTACATGAGCATTTCCAAAAACATGGCAGGTATTTCTAAATTCCCCCTAAGCTTGTGGGTAGCCAGCATAAATTATGGGCCCAAAACACCCTTCACCACCTAGAGCCCCAGTGGGTACTTGGACACCATTTCCCTTTTAGTCCTTTCTCAGTGATTTCACCATGGAAATTATTCAGTTGCTTTGTGAAATTTAGAAACAAAGTAGTCTACATTTCCCCTTAGTGTTTGTCGAGAGCACTAAGCAAATTTGAGAAAAATGAGCACAACAACCCCTATTTGTAGCAAAAATTCCCACAGCCTTATGGAGACCATACCAAGAAATGAAAACCAATGTCAAACGTGTCATGCATTCTTTATGCACAAATCATTTTGTGATTCTTCCAGTTGCCACACATTCCCCTAATCGAATTAACCTAGAAATTAATGTTGAGTGATGTAGCCATCTTGTCATCTATCGCATACATACCTTTTAAGCACTTGTTTTAAAGGTAAGCAAGACATCTTAATCTGGGTCATCCATCTGGTCCATGGGTAACTTGGAATAATATTGTCACATCAATGATTAAGGATTCAAGTGATGGATTAAATGTTAATTGTCACATCAATGATAGTGGTGAATTTAAAAATGTTAAGTGTGAGTATTTGATGTCATACTCATCGTCTTCGTTCTAACTTCTATATATACTTCACCAACTTGATGTTCTTCATATCATTTATAATCTATTTGGCTTTGATTTCTTTCTTCTCTATTCTCAATTTAACTTTGATATTATGGAGTCTTCATGGTGTGTCATGCTACCCAAATGTTTTTAGGAGAAAAGAAGGGATGATGCATATGATAGACGAAAGTTGGGTGTGGTTTTTACAATTCCTTGTGTGTAGGTTGAGGATGCTATAAGAATAATTGTGGGTAGGGAATGGCTTCAGAACAACCCTCGTGCTCTATATTCTAAGGTAGCTTCAGCTTTCTTTTCCAATTGCATGGACATTTTACTCGATAAAGATTTGGTGAAGATGTTGGAAATATGTTATTTGCAGCCTTTCATTTACTCTATTTCTTTGTTGGATTTGGCACTAGAGCATTACAATTTTGAAAGTGGGTTAGTGCCTGTTGGCGGAATCTTCTAGAAAGTGGAATTGCATGCTTCTAAAGCATAGGCTCTTGCCCTGGTTAATATGAGATGTGGTCTGGTATGTGATATGAAAAACGAATCATTAAAGAGTCTGGAGTTCTAGAGGAAGGTTTTGGGTGATTCACTTTTCTTCTCTACTATTACTTTGTTAAATTTGATTCATCTTCTACTCAAACACATGGTTGATGGCCTTAGCTAATGTTACAAAAAAAAATAGTAATGAATTGTGTGACATGTCACATGTCTATATTTTATTGTATAGCATAACAATTCTTGTAATATGTATTTTGTGACTAGTTTTTTGTCACGGTTAGTGGCTTTTTGGCAAGGGTAGCTATGTATTATGTACTTTAGTCTTTAGCAATAGATACTTAAATTAAAATAATTTTCATGGATCCATTCTTGTAAATCCTTTTTCCTTTGATCAATATAAAAATGTAGCTTTTAAAACTAATAGTAATTATCAACATATAGTTTTGATCATAAGTGAGTAAAATTTATTATGACTTATTAGTGGAAATTGATAATGTTTAAGGTAAAACAATACATTTAATTCTCTCTTTTCAATGCATCAAATTACTCTACCTTTCATTTATTCAACTAAAATTATAAATCTTTTTCAAGAAAGTGTGGCTGCAGTACTACTGGCGGCAGTGCAAATTAATGCCATATGAACATTCAGAGCGATTGATTGGATAACTTTATATTGAAAACTACATGATGTATTGTAGAATCATAGATGATGATGTCAATAATCTAGTGATCTAGTGAAACAATATTTTTATTGATTTCATATCATTTGAGTGGCACTGGCGATTTTGACAATCGATAGCTTGTCAGCTTGAGGTACAGTTTGCATGTAGCCAAATGTTAATCAAATTAAACATTTTAATTGTAAATGTAAGGCTTAAGTTACATGAATCGATTAAGTTGTTTTTTTAGTTTGCACAAATCACAATTAATATTATGATTATCCCCAACCTCACACATGACACATGTGAGGTGTACACAGGGATTAGGCTGGTAGTGGCACTATTGGCCCATAAATAAGGATAGTGAGCACAACTAAAATCATTCATTGAAGGCTAAAGGTTTTACTATTGAGTGCAATGTTCTGAATTTTCATAAGGGTTTTCATTTTGTAGGATTAATAAGGATTCAAAAAGAAGATTATATGGTATTATTGGGGATACTCTAAATTCTCCTACCTCCAGTTATGTAGTTACAAAGTAAATGGCCAATTTCCTTCAAGTTCAAAATGGGTGAAATTGGAAAGAAGTTGATCTAGTTCACCTAAATTCTGAGGTAGCTTTTGAACTAGGACGAGGAGCTCTGATGGAGATAAGTGTTATTCCATTGCATGGAGGTTTTCTTGTAAAAGATTGGGGAAATTTTACTACCCCTCATCTTTTGCATGACTCTAGTTCTCAAAGGGGATAAGTACATTTTGTATCTTCATAGCTCCCCTTTCCCCAGCATAGTTTGCCAGGCAAGCCCCATGCATTTGTATTTTTCAGAGCCACATTTGTATTTGAGATCGCATGCTTTCCCAGACAAGTCTCATGCATTTATTTTGAGTGCCCATGGCTTACTAGGCAAGTTCCATGCATTTATTTTTAGAGTGCATGGTTAACCCGACAAGTCCCATCACCATGCATTTATTTTGAGAGTGACATTTGTATTACATTATCACCAGTAGTCCAACAGAAGCTTGGCGCTTACATTTGTATTTTTATTATGTAAAGTAACATATGTTTTTTTATACAAAACAAGAGCTTGGCACTTGCGTGCTCCACCCATCTTTAAAAGGATATGTAATAATGTGACATTGTAATTCAATTGTAATAAGATAAATGGTTGTGTTATTCTTCATTATTCATTTATAGTAAAGAATTATTTTTTGAGTTCAGTATCTATGAATCTATTCAAATCATTTTTTTTCCTTTAAGAAATTAAGTATTATCTATTTATGAAATAATTGCATGCAGATTTAAAACATAAAGCAATACAAATGAAAAAAGAAAGTTGTCATCAAATTGACAAAAAACATTATACACTGAAAGTTGTCACTCTTGTTAGGGTTTACCAAAATGTTATTGATTTCTAATTTTTCATTGACCTTCTCCCCCAGTTCCCGATATCATTATTCATTTTATTAAGTCCTTTGCAACATTAAGGTACCGACCCCTTGGCCTTGATGTCAATCCTAGCGCACTAAATTTTAAAACAACTTTAAAACACATGTTTATTATTTATATCATAAATTACTCAACCGTTTGATGAACATTTGATGTATGGTTTTAGTTGCATTCCAGAATAAAATGCACAAAGCGCTCGGCTTGAGAACTTAAACCTCCAAAATCACCCTATAACCATTAGATTTACAAAGATCAATGGTTTAGAATTTTTTGTCAATGCAGGACAACCATGCACTAATTGTGTAGTCTGGAAGCAACATGTACACGTTGAAGTTTCAATGTTTCATTCACTTTAATTTGTCGTTGATCTCCCTCGATTCCCAATATCATTATTCATTTTATTAAATCCTTTGCAATGTTAAGTTATCGGCCCCTTTAAAATAGATTTTTATTGTTTATATCATAAATTACTCAAATTTCAACCATTCGATTAACATTTGATGTATCGTTGTAGTTTCATTCTAGAATAAAATGCACAGAGTGCTAGGCTTGTGAACTTAAACCTTTGAAATCACCCTATAACCATTAAATTTAGAAAGACTAACGGTTTAGAATTTATTGTCAATGCAAGAATAAATGGGTTGTTTTAAATGTTGGCAACCATGTACTACTTGTGCATTTCTAAATGTTGTCAGCCATTTTCTAATTATGTAGTCCAGAAGCAACACGTTGATGTTTCATTCACTTCAATGTTCGAAAAAAAAAGCACTTTCTATTGCTAAGTGGTTTTATTTTTAAGTGAGAGGGTTAGCACACGGGGAGATTTCAGTATTTAGATTGCTCATTGCAGTGCACCACCCTGTTCTGGGTTCCACAATTCCACTTCCAACAAATCCATTCCAGTTTCCATGATTGTCAGCATTAGTCTTTTCAAGAGTCAAAATCCAGGTAAGTGAAAGAATTCCTGTGGCTACATTTCATTGTTTGACATTTCTTAAAATCTTATTTTGTCAAACTTTGAAGTTTGGTTTTAGGGTTGAGAGACTTAAGAATTAAGAAAAATTAAGGAGGAATGATTGGGAATTCACAATTTCACAATGTATAAGCATGTCTACCACCAGTACCACTAGAGCAATGTCAAATAAAAAAATACATTATGCAAAATTGCTTAAAACCCTAGGTTTCATTGATGAATACTATGATATTTATGATCCTGAAATCTATGGTAGGAATACCTCAGAACTTATATTTTCATCTCAGAATAAGGATACAAATCAAATGCAAGTTAATAGTATCAGTTCACTGTGGGTAACTGGATTAGGGCACATGATGTTACATGAGGTTTTTCCTTGCCCATAATTTATCATGGTCTATGCCCAAAATTATGATGATAACAAAAGAACAATTGTTAATAAAGATAACAAAGAAGAATTGTTATCCATTAATGCAGAAGAACTTGGAAAAGTGTTGGGTTTTACAACCGAAGAATTTGGAAATGTCCACATTGACCTAGAAAAGCTTGCTAGTGATTATGAAGCAATGGATGAAAGGCAGAAGAATTCTTTCATAAATAAAATAGTTCAGGATACCAAAGAATTTAGAAACAAATTGAAAGGTGATCATAAGCCTCCTTATGATTTTGATATTTTTTAGACCATGAGTTCAAGACACTATTTCCATGCTAGCATTTTGCCTCGGATAGGATAGTGTGGACACAGAAAAAGTAACCCTTCTACTTTTTCATGTGCAGGCCCTTCTAGTAGACTTTAACTTGATTTTTCCTAGATTTAATGTCATAATATGGCCAACACATTCACATTGGGTCTTGGACCCTTGTGAATCATTAATATTTCTACGTTTTCTTGTAAATGTGTTATGAAGTGTTGTAACCCACTTTCACACTTTTCTAGGACCCTTTCATTATAATTCACTTGTATAACTCCTTTTTATCACTTACCAAGTCTTATTTTTAAGTGTTGTAAAGTGTTGTAACCCACTTTCATGCTTTTCTAGACTTGTCTTCACTAATTCAACCCTTTCTCATGTTTAAATGACCCTTTAATGCACTTTCCAGTCATTTTTAAGTGTTTTTTTTAGGATATTCTTGTTGGAAGACATTTAATGCCCCGTAATTCCGACACCCACTTAATTTGCTTAATTGGGACTAAGTCGCCAATAGGGGCGACTTAGTCCTTTTTGGCACAAAACTTAAAATTATTTTAAATTTATGGCGGGATTTTGTCCTCTAACCCTTGAGGTCGGCCTGTGATGTTTTATTTTTGGGAAATTTAGTAAGAACAAGTATAAATAAGGGTTTTTCCCCTCATTTTTCATCTCCCAATCTCCTACAATCTTGCACTCATTAAGCATTCAATCTTACAAGCATTCAAACAATCTAAGCACAATCAAGTCATCCATTGGAGCACTTCATTACATATCTTGAGATTTAGATATCAAGGGTTTGGTAAGTTTATGACATTGCATGTTGTTTATTTATCATTCTCTTTCCATTTCATTTCTTTATCAAGGGTTTGATTACCAAAGTGGTATTTGACCAAGGCAAATCCCTATTCTCTAACCCTTAACCATTTTTCTCTCTTTGCATGTGTGTTTGCAAACTTTGTAGGAAGATTTGTTAAAGTAGGTGTTGAAAAGTGGTCAAGAGGTCATCAAAGTCAATCAAGTCAACATGACCCTAATTCAAGCTTGGAGACCCTTTTTATCTCGTTTTCTACAAAATCAAGTGTGGACACCTTTCAGAAAAGCAAGTACAGACCTAAGGCTACAAGATTCTGTCTCGAGATTCCCAAAATTTGCAGGTGGACTAAGTCGCCACTACTAGCAGATTAGTCCTACTTCTGGGCTTGAAAAGTGGTTTTTGCATTTTTGGATACCCATTTGGAAGATTCCTATTCTGACAAGTTTTCCTGAAACTGTGACTAAGTTGCCCAGCCTGGCGTAAGTGTCCCAGTCAACATTTTTAGTTAAATTTTTAGGATTCTAGAATCTCCCCCACATTAGATTGCAGATTCCAGGTGCACCTCTCCAATTCTATTATGTTATTTCATCATTTACTTATATTTTTAGGCATTTTTGCATATCACACTATGTTTTCCAGCACTTTGCATTTCTTAGGCTTAGTATCATTAAATCATTTTATTTTCAAATCAGTGCATTAGTATATCATAATTAGACATATTGCATCTCATTTACATTAATATTGAGTGTAGATATTTTCATTTTGGACCCCATTTCTTTCTCCTTTTAGGTGAAAAACCCTAGGAAGAGCTAAAGCAATGTGGGAAATCCAAAATCATTGTCCACAGATAGCAATTTTGAAGTGGGTGCAAGCCTCCTTGAAATGGTATATAATATCCATTATGGACCACATGTCAAATATAACTATATTGAGCACATTGTAGAATCCATGCATAAACAATTTTTAATGATTAAAGGAGGTCCCACCAAGACATTTAGGCTCACAACCTACTTGTGCTATTTTTTTCTACTCAAATTTAGAGGAATTTTTCAGACCAACAAGCTTCAAATTCAACCCTATAGTAATGCTCAGAAAAATCAAATGGCTCCAATATATGATTGGACCACTAAGATAAGGATGCATGACTCTTGATGGAACTACAATCATTTTGTAGACTACTTTTTGGCTCCATTGCATCAATCAATTACAAATACTCCAATGCCTAGATTGTCTATGTCATGTAGAAATTTCATTCAACTAGGAAAAGAAATACAATTGGCTGATTGGTACTTAATGGAAGAATATGATGTGCTAAGATTTTATGGATCAAGAGTAGAGCCATACAAACTTCCAATACATGTGATAGAAAGGGTTTTTTCATTGGAATATGTAAGGAAAATGAAGAGTATTGATGAACTACACTTTGTCAATCAGGGGAAGAAGGCCTTATTTCCTTCTTTTCCTTTTTCATGTGGAGGGATCACATTCGAGAGAAAAGCATTTAAGGTGGCACATGATCTTTTGAATTTTTTGAATTTTGATGTTTTCTGTCACTGGCAGTATGATCCATGTGACAACATTAAAGAAATCATTGTGGCTAATAAGAATGCTAAAAGTAGAATTC
Organism: Sequoia sempervirens; assembly: GCA_007258455.2. Taxonomy (NCBI): domain Eukaryota; kingdom Viridiplantae; phylum Streptophyta; class Pinopsida; order Cupressales; family Cupressaceae; genus Sequoia; species Sequoia sempervirens. The sequence goes on along the minus strand of VDFB02027734.1, from coordinate 4,742 downwards.
AACATCAAAGTAAACCCTTGCTTGAAAACTTGAGAAACAAGGATTCTTGGGATGAGGTCAAAATAGCAATGGAGAAAAGTGTTGCTAAGAAAGGTATTTCTTTTGAACAATTGTTAGCAGAAATTATGGCATTGCATCGAAAGAAAATTAGGAGGTACAACAATTTTCATGAAAAAAGTGATAAACCATCTAGTAGAGTAAAAATACCAAATTCTCTAGATATGGAAGTTACAGATAAAAATTGGTCACAATAAAAAAATGTTGCCTTTTGGTCTATGAGGAAGGAGCTAGGTGATCCAAGAGATCTTGTAAAGTATGGAGATAATGAAGAAGATCATGAGTTTAGAAAATTGTGGAATATAGAGCATCCTGATGAACATGAAGATAAAGAAACTGATTATGAATCTAATGATGATAGGGAAGAACAAAGTCATGTCAAAGTTGGTTTAAGTGAGGCCACAAAAGAAGCATATACTTCAGGAGCAACCATAGCTGAAAAAATGGGTTATGAAGGTGGTGGTTTGGGGTCCCAAGGACAAGGAATTCCTATAGAAATAGATGTATGACATAGAAAACCAGATGATAAATCTGGCCTTGGAGCTGATAGAGTAGACCAAGAGCATACAAGTAGACCTAAAACAATTCAATTTGTTAGAGCTTCAAGTCCTCATCCTCATGGTCAAATACAATCACAACTAGGACATGCCCATGGTGGCGATGGTATGGATAGTAGTACTAGTAGTGGTCAACATGTGATACAACAACAAATTACACACAAGAGGACAACAATACAAGATACCCACAAACACCATGTGATCAAGGCATACATAAGAGGCAAAGGATTTTGATAGGTCCAAGTCACATTACTAGTGAATCCACCACAAAGGAGTTATTTCTAGGCACTCCCCCATTTCCAATTAGTGTGGTTACAATATCATTAGCAACTACAATTACTCCTATTCCTTCACCATTCAATCAATCCATTGTTCCTGTGTCCCAAGGTTTTGATTACATTGAAGAGTTTAAAAAGAAATCATACTTGTATAAAAAAGAAAAGAAGCAATTGGTGGAGAGTGCATCTACTATAACTTTAGAGCCTGCAATAAACATGGTATTTCCCACATTTGACACAAATAAATAAATCATGGAGTACACAATTCTTGTTCCCACGGTTCAAAACAAACCAACAAATTAGATGGATCAATATGAATTCCAAGTGAATAATTTTCAATTGGAGTTTTCTAGAATCAAAAATACTGACAAAATTAATGCATCAAAGAAGAACAATGAATTGGTGTACACATAATTGCTAAAGCAAGATAGAGAGAAAAAAAGGTTGCTGACTCAAATAGGAAAGTTACAGGAAGACCTAGTGAATGAGAAAGCAAAGAGGAAAGAAGCAAATAACAAGAACAATGAATTAGAAAAAAGAATAAAAAAATCCACCTCTACATCAACAAGCAAAGAGGATAAACAAAATGAGAGAGAAGTGAATGAACTGAAGCAAAGGCTAGATGAGAGCAACAAGAAATATGATGAGGAAAAATCCACTTCAGAAAAATTAAGACTAAGCATTGCGAATGGAAATGCACAGTGGGGACACAAATTAAAGAAAGAGAGAAAAAGAAATGAAAGATTGGAGGCAAAGATGATGGAAGAAAAAAATGAAATTAACTCTTGTCAAAATAAGTTATCTAAATTTTGAAGTGAAACAATGAGACATATGAAACAAAAGATCTGGGATGAAATAATGCAGAGGATTGATCATTTGTGTGAAATTTTTCAATTGATTGATGCTATCAGACTACATTATAAGAAATCTGAAAATCAAGTTGAACAAATAGTCTACAAAGCCAGTGACAATTTGAAATCAAAAGGGATTATCAATTGACTCGCTACCTCAATGAAGGTGTCATCTATCATTGAAATTTTTTTGAGAATGCGTGAAACAATGGAATATTTTCATTTGGCTATAGACAAGATGAAGGTGGATGAAAAGGTAAGGAACTTCACAGAGCTTGGTTTGTCAAAGGCTTTTGACACAAATGAGTGATTCATTGGAAAGTGATTTCAGAAAGAAGATAGAGGGTGCAAGGAAGATTGATTTGGACCAGTTTCCTCAAAACCCAGATGTGGTGAACTATTTGTATTCCATCAAACCATTGATAACCTTAAATGCAAAATTGATTGAAGAATTCAAGACAGGTTCCAATTTCAATCATGAAATCTTAACAAATCTTCAATTCAAACAACATCAGTTAGAACAAATGACAATTTGACCACCTAAATAGTGGAAGTTTCTAGAAAAAGGTGATACAGTGATTTGATTTTTGATAATATGAGTTTCCTAGTTCCAACTCAACTCCATGCAGAGTTGTCTTTGAGCAATATTTTACATTGCCAATGCCTCTATTTATTTCTTCATGTGAAAATCAATAAAAAAGCTCAAATTCAGACTCCAGTAATGTGTTGATGTTCAATTATCTATATTATTTATTTTATCATTTGAAGAAAAAGTCTAGTAGTGGTTTCAACTACTAGATACACATTAAACGATTGTTGATGTTCATTGTTGTATATGCTAATAATACTATTGTTAATATGTTATTAAGCATTGAGTTGAGTGATGAATCACTAAGTACATGTTCAAGATTTAGCACAATTAAAATATGAAATTATTAATAATATGTTAATTTATCCATACAAACCTATGATTCCATTAGAGCATTTTAATTAATTATTTATATGAATTCATGCTTTAATCAAGGTATTTTAACCAATTCATTAAACTAGAGCTAGAATTAAAACATATTTCACTGCAAAACAACAATGAAAATTAATGAAAGGATCATTGATCGCATTTTCATTAATAACTCATATGGAATGTTACAGATGGAAAGATAATAGACTCAAAAGATTTGCATCATTCATTCAGACATGCTTGAAAATCACACAATTTACAAAATCTACTTGCTCGACTCAAAACCTAAGATACAGACTCAAAATATGTTTTCTCTGTGTTCTTAATTTGTATAAATTAAGATCTAGAATTCAAAAAGAGACACACAAAAATGGCCTTGAATTCCCTTTTATAAGAACAAGGGAGAAAAACAAGCTTCAAGCCAAAAAATACACATGTCACATTTTCATTTGACAACCTATACCGGTCATTCCATGAGGAATGGTTACAACAAATTGAAAGCATATTCTATATTGAGACAAAGGTTTCCTTTCAGTTGGTGGAGATTCCCACGCCTTCCAAAAGGCAGTTTATTGAAGAGAGTGGTCTTCAAACCATTGCAACATCTTTATTATTTTCAACAAAATGAAAAAAGGAATCCAAAAGGAGGGAAAAGGTGGATCAAAATCCATATCAGCATCCAACACCAGTCCAAATCATCAATAGTCAGCACTTACATGTTATATTTTGAATTTGGGAGAAACATATCTTTTATACATTACATCTTCTGAGGCCAAACCTGTACTATACTTGAACATGTGAGTATGCTCCCAATCATTATGTCTACAACTCCAATTCATAAATGAATGTCTTCTTCCATCATATTTTGTGTCAGAAGGCCAATTAAATCTAATAAGTTCATCCATATTCTTTATGTAGGGAGCATATTTTTCCATCACTAAAATGACTTCTTTATCAAAATCTTCCAGGAAGCTGATGGTGAAAGACAAATTCTCAAGAGTGTTCTTCAATACATCAATGTCAACACTCTCACATATTTGTGATGCTTGGGAAAAAATTGTTATATCCAATTGATCTTTCCATGCTTGTAGAGGTTTTACCTCATCCTTTGTGTGTTGGTTATCAAGCATCAATACCAGATCTGCCTCATCAAGTTTTTCCTTCAACTCTTTTACTTTCACCTCCAAAGGAGTAGCATACCCTTAAAACTTTTGTTCTTTAATCTCATTAATGAATTTATAAGTTGGGCCAATCTTTGGATACTTATCCTTCTGATGTGCTAACCCAAATGAAATGAGCTTCAAGTTATCAACCCTAGGAATCCATTTGTCTAGGATTGGGGTAGCTAATTCCTTGTCTCTTTGAGACAACCTTATTGCTTGCAACATTAAAGAATAATTGGAATGAATACTGTTCAATTTACCCTGAATCTTCTTATTCAAATGATCCAAAATAATATGAACAATCTGTGAATTATTTTCATACATGGTATCCTAAACCTATGCAAAAAAATTCTTATACACTTCAATTTGAAAAAATAATTGCTCCTTGGTGGGCTCATTCGATGGAGATGCACCTGATGTGCTTGGCTCCTCAACTACAAGTGGTTGTTGGCCCAAGTTGTATGGAATTATTTCCAAGGAATGTTTTGGTGGAGGAGGAGGATATTGAGGATGTTCTATTGGAGAAGTGGGTGCAACATGACTTCAGCTAGATGGGCCTTGAGTCCTCAATGTTTCCATCTATTGCTTGTACAGTGGTAGCTCTGTTTCCAATTCAACTACCCTTTGCTGACTCTTATTGTATTCATCAAAAAGTTCATTATATTTACCCCTATATAAGTCTCTATCAGTAGTGAGGATCTCCATTGTTTCCTTAGTAAATTTAGCAACGTTTATTGTCATGTCGGTTGCTTCCAATGCTGGAGTATCAAAAACTCTCCTTATAATCAATTTCCCACTAAAGTCAGTTGGTTCAACAACTCTTGGATTCCTAGAACCCAGAGATAATGACCAAACGGCCAAGGAATCCTATTCCTCAC